>CAUYRH010042687.1:0-33940 GCA_963574655.1 Perodicticus potto | reverse complement strand
TGTAATCCCAGCGGCTTCCGGAGGCTGAGGCAGCGGGATGCCCACAGCCCGAGTCAGAGGTTGCACTGAGTTACCACGCCCACTGCACTCTGCTCAGGGGCATAGGGTGGCACTGTGTCTCAACAAAAAAAAAAAAAGAAGAAGAAGAAATAAAAAATAAGCAACGAAATAAAATAAAAAACCAAAAAAAAAAACCCCCCAAAAAAAATTTAAACAAAAAAAGAAGGTGTAAAGGACCCTGATGCGAAGCAAGAAATTTTGGGTGGGTGTGGCCTAGTTAACCAAGTGTGTGCTGTTCCTGCAAAATGTAACTTCGAGCCTGTGATTCCTGACCTCTAGCTGGTGAATGACCCTCCCATAAAACAGAGGCAATGATCCCCAGAGATAAGGATCCCTGTCACAGAACAATGCACACTGTTGTGGCCATAAACATGGCAAAACTAACAGATACCATCCTTAGTAAAATAACAGTTAATAATTATTGATACTGAGTAAAGAAAATTGAATTTATGTGACAATTGAGGTAAACCACAACAACGAAACCAGGACAGCGCACCTGAAGGCCTGCAGGGAGCCAGTGGGAATTCTTATAGGTAAATATAAGAGGAATTGGGATGAAAATACTTACATTGGTGTATTGCCTTTCTGTGGTGTACCCCCTCATTTGCTAGAGAGACCCTTTTCCTCTCTCCTGGGAAAGTCTATGCTTATCTATACTTTATTCTTTTCCTTCACTTTAAATATACTTTGCTTCTGTTTTGCTGTATTGGAGTCCCAGCTGCCTCATTTTCCACTCCCCTAGTTTCTCACCCTCCCTTTGACTCAGTGGAACTTGCTAGTTCTGCTGGGTGAATGGAACCAGGTCCTCTGAACAGCTCGGAGGTGAATTCTCACTTCTAACACCTTCACCAAACAAATAAGATAGGGGAGAGAATTATAGCTAAATCTTCAGTTCCTAGGAAATTTGCCATTTCTTTCATAAACACTTCTCCTAGTCTTTTTGCAGTGGGCTGATCTTCCATGGAGGTGACACTACCACCTAGGGAATGAACACCCATTCCCATATGGGGGTTTTTCTAAGTCTTGGAGCTCCACTGAATTGAACTCACTGAGATCTCTCTTGTCTCTGATGAGGCCAGGATGGCTGCCTGTCCCTGAAAGAATTCTGATCTGGGAGAAGTTAGTGTTCTGTGCTGGTGGCCTCTGATTGCACAGCCAATGGAGTTAGGGAATTCAAGGCTGCGAGGGGTACATATCCTTACCCCCCCATGTCGCCTCAATCCATAGCCATCTGACTCCTGCCCCATCATACCAGTGAACCCCCATGGTGCCCTATCTGATAGCTATTTCTTAGTCCTCATCTTACTGGAACTCTCATGGCATTTAGCTGTTGAGTTCTCCCTGCTCTATGACATTGCTGTGACTTTCATGCCATGGACTCTCCCAGTTTCCCTTCCAGCCCTCTGGCTGCTCTTTCTCAGTCCACAAGTTCTACCGTGGTCTTCCTAAGAGATTGTCCTTCACTCTATTTTCTTTTCTGTGAGCACTGTAAATGCTCACACTGGGGCTGGGTCATCTCATCTGTCCTTGGGGTTTCCCACTAAGATCTATGGAGCCAGGAGGAATGTGCTCGGGGTCATTGAGGTGCAAGAAATGTCACTTTTCTTTTTAAAAGCAGACTAATCTGACTTTGAACTGTTGCAGCCTAGCTTTGTCATGTTCTTCCCCAGAAGAGCTTGTGCGTAGCTCCCCAGGCTAGGTGTCTGCACAAGTACGCCCCAGAGTGCTGCACAGGTAAAGAGCATAATTCCGAACCTGCTGCTCTCTGTACCCTTAGCCTCAGGAATCCCACTCTCCATGGGTCAGACTTAGACTACTCCCCTCTCTCAATGACTAAAGTCCCCTCCCCAACAGCCTGTTGACAGTTTAGGCTTGTATCTCTTAGGAACATTGCATAAAGGCCTGTAAATTCTCTTGGGAGTCAAAGCCATTCCTTCCTAATAAGATCAGAACATAAATAAAAATGAGTATAGATTTCAACAACTGGGCATGAGTTATCATGTGAACCTAAACCTTCATCCCTCTAGTTATTTCTACCTGCAATATAGGAGTTTTCCAGTTGCTAGATGTCCTCCCTAATATTTGGTATTGTCAGTATTTTTTTTTTATTGTAGTCATTTTAATAGATTCAATGAAATACAGTGGTATCCTTTTATGGTTTTAGTTTGCATTTCCCCAATGATTAATGATCTTGAGAATCTTTTGATTTGCCATCTATATATCCTCTTTGGTGATTATGTCTGTTCAAATATATTGCTCAACTCTTTGTTGGCTTGGTTTTATCATATTGTTGAGTTTTGAGAATTCTTTATATATTCTGGATACAATTCTTTGATGTATATGTGACTTGCAAATATTTTCTCCCTGTGTGGCTTGCCTTTTCATTCTCTTAATTGTGTCCTTAACAGAACAATTTAATTTTATCAATTTGTATCATTTTGTCAATTTTTTTTCTTTTCAGATTGTGCTTTTGCCATTATATCTAAGATCTCTTTGTCAGATACAAGCTCATAAAGATTTTCTTTAATGTTTTCTCTTAGGAATTTTATGGTTTTATGTTTCCCATTTGGGCCTATGATCCATTTTTAGTTTATCTGGATACTGTTAAGGTATATATTGAGGTTCATTTTTATTTGTTTGTTTGCAAAAGGATGTTCAGTTGTTCCAGTATCATTTGTTGAAGACAGTACCTTTTCCATCCAATTGTCTTTGCATTTGGATAAAAATCAACTGAATTTATTTGTGTGGGTATATTTTCAGATTCTCTATTCTGTTCCATTGATCTACATGTCTGTCCTTTCACCATTACCATCCTGTTTTAATTATTGTAGCTTCATAGTATGACTTAAAATTGGGTAGGGCAAATCTTCCACATTTATTCTTGTCCAAAATTGTTTTGCTACTCTAGCTCCTTTATATTTACCTGTAAGTTTTAGAAACAGCTTCCTTATATTTACAAAGAATTGTTTAATTAACATGCTGACTATACTGAGTCTTTCAATCCATGAACATGGTATGACGCTTCATTTATTTATTTAGATCTTTAATTTCTTTCGTCTAACTTCTATAGTTTTTAACATACAAATTATGTACCTGCTTTGGGTATTTACATGTTTGTATAATATTTTTATTCTAAAAAATAGTATTTTTCAAATAAAAAAGAATAAGGAGAGGTCAGGTGAAGTGGCTTATACCTGTAATCCTAATACTCTGGGAGGCTGAGGTTGGTGGATTGCTTGAACTCGGGAGTTCAAGACTAGTCTAAGCAAGCTGAGACTCTGCCTATACTAAAATAAAAAAACTAGCCAGACATTGTGATGAGTGCCAGCTACTTGGGAGGTTGAGGCAAGAGGATCACTTGTGCCCAAGAGTTTGAGGTTATTGTGAGTTGAGACACCACAGCACTCAACCCAGGGTAACAGAGGAAGATTCTATCTCAAAAAACAAGAAGAAGGAGAAAAGTAGCAGTGTTTTACATTTTCACAAGTCTCTTTAATGTATGGATTAATAAAACATAACTGAATTTTCACACTTGCTTCTGTATTCCATCTGTTGTGGTATGCTATTTGGGTTGAAATATATGAAGAAAATCCAATCTTATACAAATATAACATTAGAAAGTTGAAGAGTATTTGAATAGCCTTTTCAGATAATTAAGTATACTTTTCTTTGGCATTATACTCAACTTTGGCAAGTGATAGCTTCTTAAAGATTAGTTACAAATGTGCAATCTGAAAACCATATGAATGAACTTTTTGTATTGGATTAAATTAAAATCTCTCAGTCTATACTGTACTTTGATTGAGTCTTTTACACATGCCTAATTCTGTAGCATCATTCATTGGGAGTTTGGAAAATAATGGTTCTCTGAGTTATGAAAAATTTCCACTTTCATTATATAAAATCAAACATTGCATGCATTAATATCAACATTGATTTCATCAGAAAAGTCTTTAAAGATTGGAAGCTGTTGGTATCATAGTGAAGGATGTAAATTCTCTAAAATTCTAATCTTCAACTGAAAGCTTAAGCAACAAATACTGTCAATTGTCTTCCTTGAGCTGACAAGCTCATTTCTTTTCATTTCTGAAGAAATCATTGCCAATATTCAAGTCTGAACCAGCATAGTTTGTCCATCTTTGTTCAAGAAACAAATGGTGTCACATGAAAAAAATGTCGAGTTTAGCATGCAACCCCAAAATACATGTGCTTTTCCTTGTGACAAACTTAACACTTTGGCGTGCAGCAAAAATGCTTTATGTATACTTTCCACTTTGTCACATCCAATATTAGAAGACATGTGCTCAGGGTTGACGTTTAATATTAATAATTTATAGTAGTCAATAAACTTTGCAGCTTCTTCAAGGACAGTTCTACATGAAACTGACAAGTTTGTGAAGGAGAAGGACACAGAGACCACAAGTACTGTACAGTTTGGTGCCACTGCCTTGACGTGTGTTGAGAAGCCAGCAGTTTGGTTCTTCTTGCTTTTGTGCTATTGGTACAAATGCCAACACAGTGAAAAAGGCAAAGGACATCATAGTTTTTTCCTGAAAATAGTTTTGACCCTGGTGACCCTGTGAAATTTCTCAGGCACCCCCAGAAGTCCTCCGACCATGCTTTGGGAACTGCTGCATTAGATCATACAAGACAAAAATAGGAAAATCTGCAGATAATGACTGTGAATGGGGACTTCCTGGAATCATATCTTTATCTTACCCTCAATGCCTACTTTTGGGGAAAAGTGAACAATCTATCATCTGAAGAGATCCGAGGCCAGTCATCTGTGTGCTGTGAAGTGGGTCTTATTGAAGAAGAGGAATAAAGATTTAATTGCAGTTTAATAAAGAGCACGGCAGGTGGGACAAAGAAGAGTGACTGGGAATTTGCATTTTCTTAACTGCCTGGGCTGGAGGCCTCCCAGGTGAGCACTCAAAAATTCTAGTTAAAAACACTTGAATCATTCTCTCTGGATTTGGGGAAATGTGACTGATATCGTCAATATCAGTGATGAGGTGTGGGTGGGGTCAGTCTTGTGATTGAAGTAGAGATAGGAATCTGTCAATTGCTCTCTGATAATCCCTGTTACTGGACTAATAGATAAACCAAATTTAGCTGAATTCAACAAATTGCCACAGGCACTTCCTAAGTACTGTGTTAAATGCTGGGAGCGGGGGTTGGGTCTGGGTTAGAGGTCCCACACCTATCGTGATTGGTCATGCTATCACCTCCCTAGCTCTGTTTATTTATTTTTTTTAAGCTTGATTGTTTTTGTAACTTTGCAACTTAATTTTGTAAATACTGTCTTTACAGGATTTTTTTAAAAAAACACAAACAATCCTTGAAACTATAAAAATAGTATAAAAGCTACCACTTATTTGTGCCAAGCATTGGTCTATTTGGTCACATTGTCACACACTTTATCTCGATCTTTCAACATTATAAAGTAGGTACTATTACAAAGAAGAAAGTAAAAAATTACTTTAAATCTCATCATCCAGAGGTAAATATTGTTAGCATTTTGGTAAAATCTTTCTGGAACTTTGTCTATATACCGATAGATAAAGATCTATAATTTTTTTTTAAATACATGTATTTTATTATTCTTCATTACATTACTTCCCCCCCCACCCGTCCGTGATAAGACAGAATTGATTTACAGAAAAGAAAAAGATCTATAATTTTATATGAATGGGATCATATTATACAAGATATTGTGTATCTTGATTTTTTCCCCCAACAATATGAGATGAAAACCTTCCCTACAGGGTTAGATATTACAATTGGTCCCCCCCTTAACTGAGGGGGATACATCTCAACTCCTCCAATGGATGTCTGAAATCATGGCTAGGACCAAATCCTATATTGAGGATTGATACTAAGTGTTTCCTATACATATCTGTGAAGCTTAATTTATAAATTAGGTACAGTAATAGATCAACAACATAATAAAGCAAATAATAAAATAATTCTAACAACATACTATAATAAATTAATAAATGCTATAAGAATTTGTTATCTCTCTTTCTTTCCTTTTTTTTTTTTTTCATAGAGACAGAGTCTCACTTTATTGCCCTCAGTAGAGTGTCATGGCATCACACAGCTCACAGCAACCTCCAATTCCTGGGCTTAGGTGATTCTCTTGCCTCAGCCTCCCAAGTAGCTGCAACTACAGGCACCCGCCACAACGCCCGGCTATTTTTCTGTTTTGCAGTTCAGCCGAGGCTGGGTTTGAACCCACCACCTTTGGTATATGAGGCTGGCGCCCTACTCGATGAGCCACAGGCGCTGCCCATCTCTCTCTCTTTCAAAATATCTTATTCAACTATATTTACCCTTCTTCTTGCTGTGATGAGTAAGAGACAGAGCCTGATGACACAAGACATTTCATTATATTACTCAGTCTGCAATTTAAAACTTATGAATTATATATTTCTGATTGACCATGGGTAAATGAGACCACAGAAAGTGAAACCTCAAATAAGGGGGTACTGCTATATTATCATTTTTAATGGTTTCAAAATATCCCACTGTATAGACATATAGTTTACTTGATCTATAAGTGGACATCTAAGGAGGGTAGTTTCCAGTTTTTGACAGTATATATATTCTAGCAATGAATTTCTTTGTGAGTCCACATTTTCATTCTGAAGCAATAATCTCCAAAAGGTAAATTCTATAAATAGGATTGTTTACATTTTTATCCCAAATCCTAAACTGTTTTCTGGAAGAGTTACATTAACTTCTATTCCTCCAACAGTGTCTGAGTCTACTACCCCTTGCTTCAAAGAATGCTAAAGGTCGATATAAAAATGCACATGAATGTCTCCTTCTATGGATACCTGTGCGTATATGTGAGTTGTCTACATGCATGACAATTCATTTATTTATTTAACAAATATATTTTAGCATCCACCATTAGGTAGACAGTTACCTAGGCATGGAACTACGAGAAACTCAACATGATTCCAGCTCTCAAGGAGTCAAATATACACATACACTCAAAGCTGCCATCAGTGCATGAAGAATAATTATGTAAAGACTTGATCAGCTATCCCGAGGATCTGCCAGACTCTGGTGTTGATGCTTGGGAGAAGAAGGGGTAGATCAAGGAAGGCTTCCTTGAAAAGGGATATTAGAGCTAAGATCTGAAGCATGAGGTGGCATTCACTAGACAAAGAGTAGGCGGAATCATGTTCCAGGCAGAGAAAAAATTTTTATCTCTTATTCCACCCTCAGTGGGAACTATCTTGCCAAAAAGATCTACTGCCATTCCCTCAAAATCCCTTGATTTATTGTTCTCCTGACTCTTTTTCTTCCCAAGGCAAGAGGCCTGGGACTCAAAAATGCAAAGATGGTTGGAGAGGCTGGAGCCCAAAGGGCGATGGGGAGGTTGGGGCCAGAGGGAGCCAAAGAGGTGGGTAGGGACCACGTGTCTGTGTGTACACGCCTTTGGGTGTATGTGTGAATGTCTAACTGCCATTAGTAGGTGTATTAGTTACTGGCTCTCAAAGTGTTGTCCCCTGACCAGGAACATAAACGTTTCCTTGGGGTTCCCTGGTATGTCCAAGTTTGAGAACTCCTGGCCTAGAGGATGTGTTTGTCTGAATACGCCTGGGTGTGTGAGGGGTGGGCATATTTGACTTGCAGGTGGAGGTTTGCATCTAGGCATCCTGTGAAAGGATGTCCACTCTATCTCACTTGACCTTGTCCTCCCAGAGCACTCGAGCTGAGAGCAGGTCCTCTGGGGCCCTTAGCACATATTAAATGGTAGCAATGGCAATCAGATGTGTCTCCAGCCAAGCTCCAACGCCTCACCAGCCCCAGGAAGATCAGCCACAAGACGCCCTCCTTTTATCACAGACAGAAATCTAATCTCCACAGTGCAGAAAGCAGCAGGTTCGCCCTGGGAGAGCAAGAGAAATGGCCCGTTCAGAGCGAAAAACAAAACAAAACAAAACAAAAAACCCAAGAAACCATCTCTCTGCACTTTCCTTGAACAGATTTCTGGGACAAAAGAAATAATTTCTGCCTACCTCTGGCTAACAGCTCTGGGTGTGCAGAGAGAGACAGAGATGGTAGGAGTGGGTGCTGGGACCTCAGCCCCACGTGGACAGGGGTGGAAAACGGCTGGTGACTGAGGGAGAAGGTCATTGTGTCATGGTGAGACTTCCTTGTCCCCAAGGACAGCATCTCCTCATGGGAAGAAGGGGCCAGGAGTGCACAGTTCCTGAAAGTCAGAGCCAAGGTCATGTCTGTCCCCAACAAGACCCCAAGCAAATAACCTGCTTTGCCTCAGGATTCCAGTTATGACTCTGCTACTTATCAGCTGAGTGACTTTGAGAAAGTTTCTTCAACTCTCTTAGTCTCAGTCTCCATGTCTCTGAACTAGGGCTGACAATCGGACTCTTGTCGGCATTAAATGAGGTGACTGGTATGAACTGATCAGCACCTTGCAGGCATATAGTAAATGCTCCGAGTTGGCTGCTGTGCTTCTGTCGCTTCCTCGAAGCCTCTCCTGGGGAGAGAGTTACAGTGTTCCTGAGCCAGCTCAGTGAGTTCAGCTGGCTTGGTCGGGTCCCGCAGACATGGGAAGGGACAGGAGTACTCAGTTTCCCAGCCGTCGGAAAGGTCTGAATAGTGGGCACATTCCTCTGATCTCCCCGTTTATCTGCATCCACTTAATGTCGTAATGGCCTGCTGTAGGGTGTGGTTCACCATAAAGACAGTCATAAGAAAAAAGGGGTAAGTGATGCCCAGCCCATCATGGTAAGGCGTGTAACAGACACACCAAGCTCTGTGTCCGGCGCAGTAATGCTGGTAAAGGCCAAGTTCTGTCTTGGAGCTGATCAAAGTGCATTTAGTTAATATAGGAAATCAAGAAATTAAGTGACTGAGCAATTATCTTTGCCAGGCACTGTGGTAGGTATTTTACATGTGTTATCTCACTGAGCTTACAAAAATCCCTGTGGAGGAGGCAATAAATATCCTTAACATCATCTTCCCAGATGAGGAAACTGATGCTCAGAGAAGTTAAGCAACTTGCTTAAGACCAACAGTTATTAAGCGACAGATCCTAGAATCTAATTAACAATTATCTGTGTTCATTCTGTTACCTCCCTACTGCCTTCCAAAAGAACCTTATTCTTTGGCATGGAAACTACAACGGCATAACCGATTTCCCTCTTGAGAAAGAACTATTTGCCAAGGAAATAAGTTTACCAACCTGGCTCATTTTGCCCACTCTGAACTCAGGGAGCGTTCTTCCCACTACCCAATTTTGACCCTTCCTCTTGCAAGAAAAACCCCTTCTCTCTTGTTCAGTACTCCGCATAAGGGCAGCTGGAGATGTTTAAAGAGCTTGCTCCATGACCAGCAGTTCTTAAGTGAATGGGAAACTAAAAATAAACTCCCCTGGGGGATGTCTGATCATCGTGCCTCCTCCCATGATGAGTGGGGAGGGGTGGACTTGGAGGGGAGAGTGGAAGTGGGGACGCCAGGTGCAGAAGCCCTTGACCCCTCTGGTTTAGTTCTAGGGACCGGTCATCTTCCAGGCCCTGGTTGGCTTTCGTATCAGCACAGTGGGACCTGGGAAGTCTGTTTCAAAGGCCCTCCCACTTAGGCACCAGCCAGCCCTCCTTCCCTTCTGCTGGTGGAGGAACCAGATAAGACAAAATGGACCCAGATGGAAACTTACAAACCTTCCCAACGGGACATTCTGAGCCTGCCAAGTAATCGGCCTGCACATCACATCCCATTCACTCATTGTGCCTCTGAGCGTCATTCTGCTCTGTCCCACCTCAGACCCCCAGGCTCCCTCATCAGAGGGTGACTTCCAGGAAAATGGCCCTTAGTCCCATGCCTGTTCTGGTCCCCCTCTTGCCCTGGTTGTTTCACCTAAATTGGAACATTAATAATCAGTACTCCCAGGCAGGATGCAGTGGCTCACACCCGTAATTCTAGCACTTTGGGAGGCAGAGGTGGGAGGATTGTTTGAGGCTAAAAGTTTGAGGCCAGCCTGGGCAGCATAGCAAGACCTTGTCACTACAAAAAAAAAACTAAAACATAGTCAACAGGCGTGATGGTGTATGCCTATAGTTCTAGCTACTCGGGAGGCTGAGGCAGGAGGTTCATTGAAACCCAAGAGTTCAAAGTTGCAGTGAGCTATGATGATGCCACTGTACCCCAATCTGGGTGACAGAGCAAGATCCTGTCTCTAAAAAAATTGAAAAAAAAATTGTTTTAAACCAGCACTCTCAAGTACATAGCTTAGCCAGTATTTTAAAGTATTTTTCAAGCATTGAGGAAAGTATGTGTTTTCTCACTCTGCGGTTAGGATGCAAAGATCCCCAGAGAGGGATGGAGCAAGGGAAAGAGGAAATCAGTTCTCAGGAAACCTTGCTCTGGTCCCAAGTCGGCCACTAACAAGCTGTATGGCTCTGGGGCAAGTCGATTCCCTACTCTGAGCCCTGGACTCAATCTGTAAATCATTCTCCAGGTCTCATCTAACTCATAATTTCCATGGTTCTGTTTCCTTTGACTCCCCTTGCCATGTGTGGTTCAGGGCTCTGCATACAGAAATCTCTCATGCCCTGTGTCTTCTGAGACTCACTCTGCCTTTCGGAAGCTGTCTGATCTTTTTTACCACCAAATATGTCCCTGCCCCAACTGCTACAGCTCAGGCTCACTGCGTGGTCCAAGACTTCAAACCCAGTTTTCTGCAAGTGATACACGAAGCAGCCTGTGGGAGGCATCAGTGGGAGACTGAACTCTTAGTCCCAGGGAAGACCTGTTAAAATTCGATGCCCAGATCCCTCATCCCTGGAGAATCTGATTCATGGGCCCTGGGGTGGCTCCCTGTCACCTTGTTTTAGTCATCTGCCACTGCAAAGCAAAATATCCTTAAATTTTGCATTCAGAACAACAACCATTTAATTTGCTCATATCTGTGGATTAGGAATTGGGGCAAGGCCCAGCTGAGTGCTTTCTGGTCAAGTTCACGGCAGGGGCTGCCTTCATCTGGGAGTGGGGCTTGGCTGCTCCCGTCCAAGATGACTTCAGGCCTCTCTCCACGTGGTCTCTCTCCCCAGCAGGGTAGTATGACTTCTTCAGAAGCAGCATTCAAACAGCAAAGGCAGAAGTAGCAGATTTCTTATGGCCCAGTCCAGAAAGTTATATAATGAGAGTTCTGCCTCTTTTTGTTGCTCAAAATAATCACAGAGCCAGCTCAGATTGAAGGACAGAGGAAGCAGCCACCACCTCTCCGTGGAAACAGGGCAAGGTTTCACTGCAGAAGAATACAGGGATAAGGAGATATTGCTGAGGCCTCCTTTGGAAATACAATTTACCACAATTTTAAAAACACTCCCTGGATGTTGTGCTCAAGGCCCCTGAACCAGCTTCCCCCCTCTTCCTTCCCCTTTCCTATCACACAAGGCACAAGATCAGACTGCTCACAGGCTGCCAGGGGACTACGTATTAATGCCTCTTGGTTTTCTCTGTCAATACCATTCCTATTTTTTGCATACAGTAAATATTCATCACTCTCCAGTTATATTGACATGAGGGAGGGGAGGAGAGGATTAAGAACATAAGCCAGACATCCCTTCTGTCCTCAAGTTACCTGCCATCTAAGAGTAAACAACTTAGTCAACTCTTTAGGTTGAGTCATCGAAGTACCCCTTCTGACTCCCAATTAGAAAGGTCCAAGTTAAACTTAGGAAGATACTCATGGATTCTCTTTTTAACAGTTTGCTGGGAAGGAGATGTGTTTTAGGGCTATATAAATGTTTAATACCAGAGCAAATGGCCAGACTGAGGAGTGTTTTACACCCATCACCTCCTACCAGCCACATCTAAGGTCCTTATAAGTCCTGAAAAACAAAAGTCAATAGAGATAATGCTTTAAATGAAGCACTTCAAACATGTCCCTGATCTGAGGAGCAATTACCCCAACAGCATCATCAAAGGGATAGCTAAATTACAGGGGGGGTTGGGAGGGTGGAGAAGTCGATGGACCCTGCAGCCCATTAGGATCAGAAAAGAGAGGCAGTGACTCCGTGACCACAGTGGTCTGCTGACCTAGCCAGTGCCCCTCTTGGATGTCCAGTGTCATCAGAGATCAACCCCTTTTCTAAGACAGGCCAGGCATAGTCCCTGGATGCTAGGCCTCTGGCCACTGCTATACCCTCCTTAGAAGCAATGCAGATTTGTCTACAGGCCCCAAATTTGCCTGACAGAGAAGGTCCTCTCTACCCTGCCGGCACTTAGTCTGCAGGCTTCATGTGACTTCCTTATAAAGAACTTGAACAATCTGCCAGCCCCAAATCATTTTTTATTGTTTTCCTAAACTCCAGCTCTGGCTTCGGGGTGGGTGTAGAACAGGAGATGCAAAAGAGAATAAGTGGATTCAAATCAGTCTCACTTGCTCAGCAAACATGACTGGGACAGTGGGTTATTGTCTAGTTGCAAAGCTGTTCTTCAGATTAAATGGGGGTGCCTGCTGGGTCCCTGCAATTCCTCCTGGCTCAAAAACTCAGCTACAGCCTCTGTTCTGAGCCTGGATCTGATGGTTTGGACGAAAGTATATGATGATAAACAGGTGCCTCTCTCCACGAAGGCTGGCTCCAGGCACTCAGGGAGGGGCGGGGAGTTCAGGCGCCTGCTTATGCTAACAGGCTGTCAGCTTCTCTGTGCACAAGGAAAGCGGAAACTCAAAAGCTATTCTAGTCTTGTCTAGGGAGCCATTATGTCTTGAATTTCCAACATCATTATCTCCAAAGGGCAACATTGCTGTGTTTTTTTCTCCCATTTGCATTCACTGGGAAAAGACAAATGGGTGCATATTTGCAGAGTAGAAAGGCTTAGGGGAGAGTGGTCATGTGCTGTCATTTGGATAACCAGAACAGACACATGCTCATAATTAGAGATCAGCACCTCGAGGTGACATTTCACACTTACAAGTTTCAGTTAATCAGGCAGCAATTGGTTCTCTAGACTAATTGGATTGGGGTGGATTTTTCACTTAGAAACAAATCTCCTCTATGCCTTGGCATGCCTTGAATAATGCTTTCTCCTTACATATGTTACGGTTTTCTTGTGGGAAGACAGGGTGAAATTTTATTTCAGACTTCCACCACTCTGACTGCCTTTGTTTTCGCTCCTGGCCCCAAATCAAGATACTGATACAAAGGTAGCTAAGGAGAGAGACTGTGCAGGGCCCACTGCAGGAACAGAGATGCTGGTGTGTGTTTCGTTCTGAGATGCCATCATGTGTCAGGTGTGTGCTAATGGAGCGAGCGGTAAGTGCCGGGTCAAGTTATTTTAGGAGAAAGACTTCTGCTGAACTTCTGATTTCTCGTGGTGAAAGACTGTCCTCCCCAGCTGGGCCACCTCCTTTATATCAATTAGGATTATTTTGGCTGCATGAGACAGAAAAACAGCTACGGTAGGAAGAGGAATTGGATTTTTTCATATAACAAGAAGTCTGGAATGATGCCAGTCAGAGGTTGTTGATGGTTCTTTCAGCTTCCGGCCCTGCTACCCTTAAATGAAGACCTCTTTTCTTCATGGTTACAAAATGACTGCTTTGTCTCCAGGCATCACATCTACATTTCTGCCAAGAAAGAAGGATGAGGATGAGAAGGAGTGGGGGGAGAGAAAAGAGCAAGAGGGCAAAAAGCACATACCACTCTGTCTTTCTTGGAATTCTTACCTGGTGTAATACTGTTCCAATCTCCTTGGTTAGAATTGGGTCATATGAACAGACCTATTTACAAAGGAGTCTGGAGAAATGGGTAGGGTAACTGAGCATGTTACTGGTCAGTTAGAAAAATGTCCTGATAGAAAGGAAAAAGAAGAGAAAGGTTCTGGCTAGGGAGCCAGCAGTGCCTGCTGCTCCACACAGGAAGGCCTTCTAAACTACTGAGGCCTACTTTTCATCCTCCAAAGTCAGTGTCATGGTTACCTGTTCTTCCTCTGTAAGTAATCTGGCCTGGAGGTCCCCAGGACCCAGGAGAAGGCCTTCATTTGGGAAGGATCAGAGCCCTAAGAGGCTCACTGTCCATCTGTCCTCTGCCTGTCACCTCGACAGCACCAACTACTTCATCCCTTCCTCTTGGGAAGAGAAAACAAACCCAATGCATTTCCTTTCTTGGCTCAAGGAACTAGTTCTGAAGACCTGCAGTTAAGATCTTTGGTAAAGCTGGGAGGTGGCTAGCTGGAGAGAGGTAAAGGAGGAAGGTGTTTTAAATGGATGTGGAGGGGTTGGCTGGAGCCAGATTATGCAGGGACTTATGAGTCAACAACTGCAATTCATTTAAATTCAACAAGTTCTAAGTGGGTCGCCTTTTAAGATCGTGGAATCTATAAACAGAGCAAGAAGCCACGTCTGACCTCAAGAAGTTCTCATTGTGGCCTTCCTTTTGGCAGTGCACAGCGGCAACATGGCAATGCAGATCTCCAAGAAGACGAAGTTTGTGGCTGATGGCGTCTTCAAAGATGAACTGAGTGAGTTTCTTACTTGTGAGCTGGCTGAAGATGGCTACTCTGGAGTTGAGGTCCAAGTCACACCAACCAGCATAGAAATCATTACCTTAGCCACCAGAGCACAAATGATCTTGGTGGGAAGGGCCCGTGTATTGGGGAGCTGACTGCTGTAGTTCAGAAAAGGTTTGGCTTCCTGCAGGGCAACATAGAGCTTTATGCTGGAAGGGTGGCCACGAGAGGTCTGTGTGCCATTGCCCAGGCAGAATCTCTGTGTTACAAATTCCTCGGAGGGCTTGGGGTGCAGAGAGCCTACGGTGGTGTGCTGCGGTTCATCAGAAAGAGTGGAACCACAAGGCATCCACAGAGAGGACCTGTTAACTACTACGTTGACACCATTGTGCTCCAAGTGCTTCCCAGACAGGGTGTTCTGGGCATCAAGGTGAAGTTCATGCTACTCTGGGACCCTACTGATAAGACTGGCCCTAAGAAACCTCTGCCTGAAGATGTGAGCATCACAAACCCCCAAATGAGATACTTCCTACTACTCCTATCTTAAACAGAAGGGTGGGAAGCCAGAGCCACCTGCTATGCCCCAGCCAATCCCCAGAATATAACAGGGTCTCCTGGGGAGCTATATCTGGAGTCTGGATGTGGCTCTATATAGACCTTTAGTAAAGTGTTGTATGAAGACAAAAAAAAAGTTGTCCTTCTATTGGGGCGGCAGACACGTGCTACCAAACACGATCCACCAACTTGCAAACTGTAAGTCAATTATAGATACGAAGGCACCGTGCTGTTAAAGACAGCATGGGCAAGATAGCTTTCATTTCAGTAAGATAATACAGTATTTGAATTTAGCTTTCAGTGTAGGTAGGATTCTTGTAAGAAGAGAAAGGAGGGAGAAGATGTTTCAAGCTAAGGAAAGTATATGAGCAAAGGTTTGGGGGCAGACAGTGTATTTGGATAATTGTGGATGACTCCCTTAGGCTGAGAAGGAGCCTATATGAAGATTAGGGTGACCAAGATGATAAGGGGTAATAGGGAATAGATCAGGAGATGAAGCGGGAAAGGCAGGTGGGTGTCTGGTTGTAAAAACTGAACAGTGTGTTAAGAATTTGGATTTCAACTTGTAGGAAATAGGAAACCATCAAAAGTTCGAATCACCTTTGTGTTATAGAAAATACCTTTACCACACAAGAGTCGACAGAGGTGGAGGTGGGGAGACTGAGGCAGAGTCACCGGTGGTGGGCTGGCTCCACGGAGGCCTGACATAGATCAGGAGCAGTGAGGGTGGGAAAAGGCACTGGAGGTAGAGGCCATGCATGAATTCAAGGAAGTCATGGGAGTGGAGTAGCTTTGAGGCACGGGGTGATGGCGGATTCAGCCTGAGCAGTGCTGAGTTCCTGGGATTACTTGTCTGGGTCTGGGAAGAGAGGACAAGGCAGGAGTATGAGAAGGAAAGGTCGGGGAGGGAGGAAGGGACCCAGGATCACAGTGTGGTGTAGAAGTGAGCAGAGCTTTCTCAGCTGAGGAGCCAGGAGACAGCTCTGTCCTAGGGGTTGGGGCCTTAGCATTCAACCTCCTACAAAGTGGGTGTGAATGGATAAAGAACATCAGCCGGTGGGCATCTTAGAATGAAGGGGCATCAGCCAGTGGGCATCCTAGAATGAAGGGGCATCCCGATCTCTTCCTGATTCTACCTTAGAGGATTTCCTGCTAAGAGAGGTCTCCCGAGACTCCTGGTTTCTCTCCTTTAATTTCCCTTTTCTACCCTTTGCTGCCTGTGCCAGGCTGTGTGACTGTGGTACCAACATGTGGAAGAGTTATTTTGCCACAGTACAAGAAAACCTGGGGCACGTGCTACCCACATGGGGTTTTGACTGCGCAGTTGTAAGTTAGCCCAGAGCAAGCTTCAAAGCACAAAGTTGTCCCTGCGCTCCCAGTAGTTGAGCTGTTCTCCCAAGTGTCTTCCCATGGCTTCAGTTCTGGGGAATGCGGTGGGGAGGAGAATTTCCAGCATGGTTTCTGTCCTTTGATGCTCTACTTCTGCCATAGCTGGACAGCCCTGTCCTGGATCTTTCTCTTTATGCCTGGAGCCTATAGAGAAGCAGAGCTTTTCACCGGGGACCCAGACCCATTTTTCAGCTTCATGTTAATGTTGCTTTCCTTACAGCCCCTTGAACCCCGATCTCAGGGTCCCTTAGGAATAGCCTGAGCCAGCCTATCCCCAATTCTTGAGGCCCTACAGTGGCTTCCCATTGCTCTAAGAATAAAAGCTGGAATCACCTACAAAGTGCCATCGCCCCCCTGGCCTGGCACCTGCTTCTCTCTCCAGCCTGTCTCCTCCACTCAAGGCCCAGCAATGGCTCCTTTCATACCATGATCCTCCTGCCTCTGGGCCTTTGCTCATGTTGCTTCTGTTCCAGTGTCAGAATCATTTTCCACCCTGACACCCCAATTCCTTGCTCCTTCACTTTATCCTCTTAACATCTCTCCACTCTTCAGCTCCCTTCTTAAGTGCTCCATCCACAGGGCTCTGAGCCATGTTTGAATTACATACTTATTCATGGGAACATTTGATAAATATCTATCTTGTCCATCAGCTATACGGGACCATGTATTTCCTTTTTTTAGCTATATCCCCAGATCTTGGCCGAGGGCTCAGTAAAGAGTAGTAGCTCCTCCCATCCATAAATGTGTTGAAAGAATGGAGCAGCTGGTGACCTCCTTTTAGCCATCCCACATTTTTCACAGGGCATAGATGTGTTTCTTCTCACCGTAAAAGGGAGATGTGACTCCTCTTAGGGTAGGCTTGTATGTCACTTTGTACCTGTAGTGTCCCAAATTCCTCCAGCAGGAGAAGGCACAAAGCAGCGCTATTCAAGAGTCAAGCCATGGGACTCTTTATGCAGATTTAGCTTCTTTTATCTTTCTACAGCCTTAGCTGGTCAGCACCAGGTGGGGAGCCTGGAAAGTAACTTGTCCAAGTACTTTGGAACTATCTGGGAGAAGGGGGCTGAGTGAACCAATAGGTAGTTCGGATTTGGAGTTCTGACCCACTGGCCTTTCCTTTCCCAAACAGGCTTGCAAAACCTAAGATTGCCATTTCCTCACTACTAGGTGTTCCAAAAAGCAACACAGGTGGCCAAAAAGCAGGATTCAAGGGCATCTGGAGGGCTAAATGTACTTGCCTAAGGACATGAGCCTAGAAAGTGGTGTGGCTTTACATCTCCCATCTAGAGTAAAAGAGAAGGGAAAAGGACAATTGTAACCAAAAAAAGACAGGAACAGAAAGGTCAAGCATTTGCACGGGCAAGATTTGAGCCAGGCTTTGACGAAAGAGCTTTAGCTTTAATAGGAACCAAAGGGACTTGGGGACTGTGCCTGAGTGACATCCATTCAGCCCAGAATTCCAGGCTCAAGAGGCTAGCGCTCTCCTCCTGTCTTCCTTAGGGGTTATTCTTTGACTGTTCTTTCTCTGTAGCCATTTGTGGTTTCTCTACTGGTTCAACAGCCTTCTTGAATTTATGCATATTTCCTGCTTTGGGGTTTTGAAACCTCTCCATTCATTCAATAATTCAATCATCTAGGGTCAGAGGTGGAAGGGCCCTCAGGATTATCTAATCGTCCACCTGCCCTTTTCACAAATGAGGAAACAGATGCCCAGAGCAGTACCAATATCCCAGGCTTGGGATTTGTAAGGCAGTCTCCCTGGCCCTACCCAAGCTTGGACAATCACAGCCTCTCTCAGTAGCCAGCCCCCTCCCCACCAACACATACCTTGTCTGAGGCTGGACATCACCAATCACAGCATGGCTTCTGGGTACTGATCACATGCCAGGCCCTGTGTTTCCACGGCTTCCACCATTACCTGGCCTCTGCCCTTTCCTACAAACTCTGCTCCTCATAGCAAGAGCCAGTTTGTTGACTGTTCACTACGAGCTAAGCCTCCCATGGGGTGGGTATTCTGAAATTCACCATTTTCCCATGTGAGGAAACTGAGACTTGAGAAGTTAGTGCAAGAGACTCTCAAGGTCATGGCACAAATAGGGTTGCAGAGCTAGGATTTAAATCCTCGAGTTCAAAGTCTGTCATCTTGAATTTTGATTCTTGGGGACTGGGCTGGGTGGCACTTGGCAAGGCCAGCGTTTAAGGGAGGCTGTAAAGGAGGTTCTGTGGTTCAGGTGAGGGCTGTCCACTCAGCACCCTACCTGGCTCTGGCTCTGGCTGAAAATGACAACTACAGCCAGAGCTGCCCCACAGCCATTCATGCCTTTGTACACATTCCCTTTAATTGCCAAGGCTCTTAATTAACGTGGGTTGCGGTGTCTGGTGCTGGGTTATTTTCTATTTTCTCTTATTTTTCCGTTTCCCTGAGTTTACTATTTCACAGAGACACTAGCTCCGTCATTGAGTCTGTCTCCCTCCCTTCACACCCTTACCAGAGGGAAACCAAAAAGCAACAGCTGATAGCAAATCCGCTCTGGCGCTTGCACGCCCCCTCGGCCGTCTCCTGTTGCTTCTCGGAGCTCCACTGCCCTTTGGAAAAATCTCTTTGCAGAGGGGAGGGGTGGGGAGGGGTGGGGAGGGGAGGGGAGCGGAGCGGAGCGGAGCGGAGCGCGCGATCGCGGAGCGGGAGGGCCGGCAGGGAGCGGAGAGGGGTCTGCGCGTGGACGCTACCCAGAAGCCACCGGCCGACAGCCACTGAGGCGCTGTCCCCGGAGCCCCCGCCCGCAGGACGCGCCTCCCCGCCCGCCCCGACTCCGCGAGGAAGGGAGGCGGGAAACAGCTCAAGCCTCTCCCACCGCCCTGCCCCCAGCCCCGCCACTCCCAGGCTCCTCGGGACGCAGCACGTCCTCGGGGATCGTCTCGGAGGGGACCGGCCGTGCAGGTAAGCGGCTGGGGCGGTGGCGGAGTTGGCCCCCTTTCCGAGGACGGCCGAGGCCCGGCTGGGGACGGGTCCCCGGAGCGCCGGGAGCGCGGGCTCGGCGGGCGTGTGCGGACCCGGGCAGCGGCTGCAAGTAAACAAGACGGTGGGCGTCGGAAGGGAGCGGGCGCTCGGAGCGGACTCAGGCTATGGCGGTGCGGTGACGCTGGTGACTGGGAATCGCCCCGAGCCTCGAGCTTAGGGCTAGGGTTTTCCGAAAAGGGAAAGGAGGCTGCGCCCCACCTTTCCTCGGGGGACTTTCCCCTTTGGTACTTGGGCACGGTGGACACTTGCTTGAGCGCGAGGATGCGTGGACGAGGGAGTGTGGCTGGGTGCGAGTGTGGACTCACGAGCCTTACAAAATGGAACTCGCAGGTTAGGTGGGGCCGGGCAGCGGGCATCAGGAGGGGCACCAGGGAAGGCAGGGCGCCCAGCCTGGAGGACTCATGAGCACGTCTTCACTCCCTTCCCCTCCTTCGTGTCTGTCCAATCCTGGTTTCTTTCCAAGGGGCTCTGGTCCCACTCTCCTCCCTTCCCCAGCAGGGCTGGCCCTGGCAGAACCTCCCCCATTGTGTCTCCCTGGGCGTCCGTGGAGAGTTGATGGGCAGCCGGGGTCTCCTAGCGCTCGCTTCCGGCTCTTACAAGTGGTGGCTGCTAGAGAACGCACCGAGGGTGGGAGCCGCGAGCATCCTCGCTGGAAACATGGGCCTGCCCAGGCCGCCCACTGCCCACCGACCTCCATGCTTGGCATGGCTGCTAGAGGCTTCTCCCCTCCAATGTGGCCTCTGGCTCCACTCCCTTTGTGGCCTTGGCTTCATCCTCTCCGGCTGGGCTGGGATTTCTAGCCCTGCAGATGGATCAGTGGACATTCCAGGCCCCCTGTGAAAGGATCCCCACTCTGGGGGTCCAGCCGCCTTCATATTGTGGACGTGTGTATCTGTTTCCGCAACTTAGCCTTTTGCACGTGACCTGCCTTGTGGTTGCCATGGAAACTCTCCTTTCTCAGCCTCCCTTTTTCCTGCCCATTCCTCACCTCCATATCTCCTCCCCTCCCCCCAATATGGTTGCCTAGATACTGGTTATCCCTGACTTCTCTGGATGGGAGACCCTGGATGTCTGGCTCCCACACCAAACTGAGGTGGCCCCTTATCCCACTGTCACACACACTGCATCTCACAAACACCACACACACTCCATAAACACACCCTTGCACGCACACCACCCATACATGCACATCACACCACGTATATACCACAGACAACCAAACACAACATCTACACCACACCACTACACACCTTGTACTGTGCATGCACGCACAGGCCCACCAACAGGAGCACATCCATTGCCTCCTCAGCGCGCACGCACACACACACACACACACACAGCACACGGTACTTCTAAATAGGTCTCAGGCTGGGGCGAGGCTAGGAAGAGAGAGGGCAGTTTCCTTCCTCCTCCAGCTCTGCCTGAGGGTGTGGACTGGAAGACATGGAGGGTTAGGAAACCCAGACAGAAAACCTCTCCCTGGAACTCTGCAGAAGGTGGAGGAAAAGGCACGTCCAGATTCTCTCCAAGAGGAGCTCCTCTCCTGGAGGCCAGGCTCAAGAGGCTTGGCACAGACCAGAATTCAAATCTCTCCTCTGCTGCCTCTTCCCCGACCTGAGACAGCTGTAGCTCCCGAGTTTTCCTGACTAGTGAGGGATCAGGCAGGCTCTGACCCCCAAGAAGGAGGGAAGGAAAAGCTCTTACTGCCCTAGGAGAGCAAAGGACAGTAGGGCGGGCAGGGAGAAGAGGCAGGAGGAGAAGGAAGTCAGAGAGGGCAGGAAGGAGCCACAGGAGTAAAGAAGGTGGAAGTTGCTTCTGCCTGGGGCTCAGGCCACCCTCTCTTCCCTCTGGCACATTTTTCTGCTTTCTTCTTAGCTCCTCCAACCAGATCTGTGAATCTGGGAGGGGAAGCAGCCTTGCAAAGGGCTCCAGGATTGCCAGGGCTCTCCCAAGATTTGAGACTGTGAAGAATTGTCAGATGGTAGTGCCTGAGGGAAGAATTTCCTTCCTGGCTTCCATTTGATCTTCAATCATTCAGGGAATTGTTTTAAGTATCTGCTATGTGTTAATTGCTGGGTACCTGATGGTGAAGAAGAAGACATTTTCTGAATCTCTGATTTCTTAGAGCCAGAAGAGGCCAAAAGAAAAGCTGTGAAGGAGCATCCAGTGAAGACATAGTGGGGAAACCAAGGCATAGTAGTCACATAGCCACTAGTAGCTTGTGACTCTTCAGCCAGGGTTTGGTCCCCACGCTGCCTGCCCTGTATCTCCTGCCTTTTCTCTGTTGCCATGAGAGGTGCTGTGTCTATGGAATCCTTTGGAGGGAGAGCCTTTCGGCAGCTGGAGACTGGGGACCTCTTCCAAAGAGAGGGTTCCCCGGTGTACGGAGACAACTGGAGAGCCTGCTGCACTGTTTTCTTAGAAGGTGAGGCTGGAGGGTGCAGCAAGGTGGGGAGGAAAGAGAGCAGTTCTCTAGACCCTAGAAACTCCTCCACAGCCTACGGGGAGTGAACTCACTGAGTTCCCTCCATAAATAAGATTCCCCTACCTCCCAGCCCTGTTGGGTCTGCTTGGCCACCATTTGGATGACAGACTGTGCCAGGCAGCCCCCAGGATTCACCTTCCAACAAATCACCTTCTTGCATCTGCCTGAGCATCCCGGAGGAAGCAAACCAGTCTCTAAAGGCACAGCCCAGAGGAGGCGGTTGAGAGCCTGGAGCGGAAAGGCCCAGTTCCAGCCCAGCTCTGCCCCTGCACAGCGGTGCTTCCCAAAGGCAAATGCATTCAATCCACAAATATGCTTTGGATGCAAACTGAGCTTCTGGTGAAATCCAGAAATGGCTTAGACTGCTCACAAACAACCGGAGACCGCCAAGATTTTATACCTCTGTTTCTGCATCTGTCAAGAGTGGGGCTTGGAGTCGTGATTTCTAAGGCATGTCTTCCTCTGAATTTGTGCAGCTTATACAGTCTTGAAAGAGATCGCTTTTCTGTCTAGGTACCAAGCTGTCCTCTTTATTTCACAGTACAGGGCTGCAGCTGAGCTGACCAGGAAGGCTGGGCTCTGGATACTCTGGAGAAAGTCCCCATTTTCACCCAGTCTGGCAGCAGGTGCCCAAGGAGCTGAAACTGGGTTTTCTTCTCTCTGACCAGGGAGTCAACCCCTCCTGGGTACTGTCATCTGCCTGGTCTTCTCCCCAGGGTGCACACTGGGGCTGGGTGACATCTCTAAAGAGGTACCTGGGTAAGGATGAGATCCAGAGCTATCATTCAGAGGGTCTGTGAAATCCTCTGGAGGGGGAACCTTGGGCTAGCTGGGAAGTCTGAAGGAAGAGGGGCCAAGTTTGGGACACATGGTGCCATTTCTCTGTCCGTGATGAGAGGCAGGATATCTCTGGCCAAGACAAAAGCATGGGACCAATTTGGCAGCATCTTCTTTGCTCCGGAATTAGGGAGAGGGAGAGGCCCTGACCTAGGAAAGTATGAAGCCGCTTGGAGGCCACACAGGAACACGCTTGTTACAAAGATGTGCGGGGGAGCACGAGGCCCAGGAACGGGGCTGGGGCCCTGGGGACCAGGCTGGGGCCGTGGGAATGTGGCAGCTGCAGCTCAGAATATCTGGTTTGGGCAAAGAGAGCCAGGGATGAGGGGCTCTAGTTGGAATGACAGTGATCTCTATAAAACTAGGACAAAGCCAGCCCCGGGTTGAGAGACTGGAGGCCAAGGTCTCACTCATCCTTTTAACAAGTGCTCACAGAGTCCCTCGATGTGTCAGGGCTTGCCTGGCAGGTTTCTGAGGTCCCAGCAGGCTGTGAATTAATGGCTTCTCTTTCACTGGAACCCTCCTGCTCAGGCAGATCAATTGATTGGTCCTATTCCTTCCTCTCCCCTGCCATCCACCTCACCACTTCCCGCCAAGAAGGCTCTGTGACCTTGACCTTGTTCCTTTGCAGGAAGGAACTTCCCCTCCCCCACATGGGCACTCATACTTGCACACGAATTCCCTTCCTCACACATACATAATCTTCCACACTGACATGGAGGCAAGTGCTCATGTGTTCCCACAAGCCTTCTCACCTACCCCAGGTGCAATCCCTCACTCAGACCATGGCGATGGCCTCTGCGCTCCCATCCTGAGACAGCCCACTGCACTCACCTGCCGATCTAGAGCTCAGGTCTAGCTACATCACCCTGCTGCTCACAAACCTCCTGGGCTCACCATTGTCTATTCTGAGCACAGGCACCTTGTGCTGGCATTTAAGGCCCCCTGTAGTTTGGCTGCAGCTCCCTCTCTGGGCACCTTCTCCAGATGGTCATCCAAAGCCTCATATTTCCTATACTCTGCCCAAGTTCAGGCCCAGCTGAAATGCCCAAGTTCTCTCACTCCAGCCTGTTGAGTGGGGGGTGGCAGTCTTTGGAGATAGTTCTTACTTAGGTTCTGACATTTTCTAGTTTTCTTATCTGTCAAATGAACATGAGGATTGAGCAGGGTGAATGATGTACAGCACTTAGCATGGTACCTGGCACGGAGTAAACACTCAGATATCAGCCGTTACAATAATGCTAGTAATGACATTATCATCAGACCGGGATATTGTTATATCACTCTGGTTTGACGCTCTTCCCAAATGCTCATTCTTTCAAGTAGCTTTTCTTAATTCCCCATAAAAAGGCATTAAAATTCCCTATGAATACTCCCCTATGTGATGAACACAGCTGCATTAAAGTGATCCTTATAGATGTACCCACTCCCTGCCACCGCACCTCCCTCTCAAAGGCAGGTCTGTTCTCCCTACATTTCAGGGCACTGTGTCAGCCACGTGGAGAAAGCCCTGGGAGCACCTGTGACTGAACACGCGTGGGGAAGAGTCCTCACCACCAGGTGGTGGTGAAGCCTGCTTAGGCTCAGAGCCGTCCCCTAACCTGGCGCGCACACATTCCCAAGGTGGATGGTCCCTTGTTCCCAGACATCATTTCTGTCTGCCTAGTTCCTTTGGTAGAGTCTAAAAACTAAGGGCTTTTATCTGAGGTACGAGAGGTGCGTAAGGGCTGAAGTCAACAGAGGGAAGCTGATTCATCATAGCATTTTGGGAACTGGGATTTGACAAGAGACCAAGAGAAATGAGAAAGTGGGGTAAGGGGTCACTGAGAAAGTTCCTCAGATTGGTCTGAGCTTAGATCGGATTTTGAATTAATGGAGTAAATGATGCTGAAGCCTCCATTCATTGACATAGCAACAATTCTTGAGCAGCCGCTGTGCTCAGTGCAGGGGATCTAGAGATGACCAGATGTGCCCTGCTCCCAAGGGGTTACCCTCTAGTGACGGCAGGAGGTGGGAAGAGGTGTGGCCCTTGGCTCTGTGGGAATTGAGGGGTGGTGAGAATCAGGGGAAAGGGAGGGAAGATGTGTTTCCTGTAGTAGAGACAGTCAGGTCAGCCCCCATCCTCCAGACTTGGGGCAAATTACCAGGGATGCAGGCCCGTGGGTCAGGGCTTGTCCTCATGCCACTACCATGTGCAAGGGAGATAATGTGAATATGTGCAAAGCGCCGTGCAGGCTGAACTGTGCAGGCCAGAGCTGTGCTTCCAAAGAGGTGATGGGGTGGGGGGCAGGCCAAGCTGCCTGGCATTGCGGTCTGGCTGAGGGCAGGGCAGTGTGGCCCTGCCCTGGTGACTGCCTGGGTTTCTGTTTCTGCTGCTGGGACTGCTAATCTGTCTGTCTTGAATGGGCCTTTGTCAGCAGGTGTGTGGGGGAGGTGATCCCATCCCTGGCCTGACTGAACTGCAGGGCCCAGCCTGCTGGTCAGGCCTGTGGCTGCCTTGCGGTACCTCCCACTGTCCAGACTCCCTAGAACCAGGCTCTGTACTGGCAGGCGGAGGGCCTGGGTCTGACTCCCACACTCGCTCTAGGCACCTTGTGTCACTGGGCTGTGCTTGGGTTGGCTGCACAGTGCTGCTTTGTGTGCGTGCTACTGGGGGCTGTGTGAGAAGTCCGTGGAGTGACGGCTGGGATGCCAAAGACTGTCACAGTCATCAGTGACGCTGAGGTGACAAGAGATACCATGCTTCCCAGATGGGCCAGCTTGGGGTCTTTCCCAAGGGAGCCCTCTAGAAGGCAGGCCTGGGGTTGTGATTTGTGGATCCTGTGACCCTTTCTAAGGAAGAGGCCTCATTTATTTTCAGGGACAGTTCTTTTCTTCATCTCTTTTCTTTCTTTCTTTGACCAAGTTTCTCTTTGGCAGAAGCAATGTCTTGTTAAAGGTAAAGATGCCTCTAGGATAAAATACCAAGTCCCCTGTTGGGTTGGGTCTGGGCTCTTACAGAAGCAGCTTTGAATCTCTGGGACCTGAGGACCCTGTCATCAACCTCCCCAGCTGTGGGGTGTTCCTCCTCCATGGATGAAGGACAGAGGGGCAGTATCCCAGCCATGCGCTCTGAGAGGCCCCGCCAGGCCTCAAGTCCCAGGACTGGAGAGGGGAGAGACCTCCCTGGGAGGAGGCCTTAGAGGGATGCTCTGGGATGGAGCTGTCTTGCCCTGCTCTGGACTGTCCAGCTGCCTTCCTGGTGGCTTGGGGATTTCTGAAATGTCCCCGGCCACCTTCAAGCCTGGGCTCCTGGAATTTCACCACTCTCTGCAATCTCCTTCCCCTTCCCAAGCTTGGAGTCCTCTCCTATGAAGCTCCTTTCTGGACCTTTGTGGGTGGCGGCAAGACTATTAATAAAATAATTGATGTTTAATTGATTTTTGATGGCCATTTAAATGTAAATTGAGGGAATGAGGTGCCTTTCTCTCTGAAGACCTAAGATCTTTTGTGGTCTGACCCTATCTGAGGTCTGAGAGATGCTGATGGAAAAGGTTTAAAAGGCAGGTGTAAAAGCCTTTGCTGGCTGGATCTTGGCTGTGACTCTGAATCTGAGAAGCTCACACATCCCAGAGCACCCAACCCTAGAAAGGTGAGCAGATGCAGGAGTGCTGGCATGGGCTTGGGGGACTATTTTTGTCTTTTAACTGAATTTTAAAATTGTTCTTATTTTTCTGTATGTTTAGAACAGTCTTAGACTTACAGAAAACTGGAGCAGCTAGTAGAGTTCCAACAGGCTCCCCTGCAAGTTTCCACTATGATCAAGATCTTACATGAGCATTTAATGAACCAATATTGAACATTATCATTAACCAACATCAATCCTTAGTTTTTACCTAGTGTCTCTTACCTGTTCTGTGACCTCATCTGGAACACCACATTACAGGTAGTTGTCCTACCTCCTTAGACTCCTCTTGGCTGTGACAATTTCTCAGACTTCTGTGGTTTTTGATGACTTTGACAGTTCTGAGGGGCACTGGGCAGGTATATTATAGGCTGCCCCTCAGCTGGGATTTGTGTGATGTTTTCCTCATGATTGGCTGGGGTTTGGGTTTTGGGAGGAAGGTCACCATTCCTTCCTTTGGGAGGAAGGTCACCAAAGCACCATTTTCATCATAAGGGAACATCTGATCAACATGATTCATCACTGTGGGTGTTGGCAGGACTGGGTTTCTGTCCCTATCATGGCCCCCTATAGCACAGTTCCAGGGCCTGACGACTAGAGCTGTGCTCTCTCCACTCTCGAGATGAACATACCACATCAGTCTGTCACCAGCACTCTCCAGCTGTCCTCACCATCTCAGGCTTTGCAAGTCATGGGGTAGCATAGTGTCTTTCTTATTAAAGAGAGCATGAAACAATTTGCTAGGTGCCAGGTCCGTGCCAACGACAGGCAGCGGGCGCTTTCTGAGTCTGGAGAAAGGAGTCTCTGTGGAGCAGTAGCTGGACCAAGACAGCGTTCCTCAACCTCGGCTGCGCATTGGAATTAGCAAGGAGATTCTCAAAATTACTGATGCCTGGTGGTGCAGTGGCTCACACCTGTGATCCTAGCACTCTGGGAGGCTGAGGCAGGAGTATCCCTTGGGCTCAGGAGTTTGAGATCAACCCGAGCAAGAGCAAGATCCCATCTCTACTAAAAATTGAAAAACTAGCCTGGTGTTGTGTCCGGCACCTGTAGTCCCATTTACTTGGGAGGCTAAAGCAAGAGGATCTCTTGAGCCCAGGAATTTGAGGTTGCTGTAGGGGAGGCTGACACTATAAGGCGGGGCTACAGAAGAAAACAAAAATTATTGATGCCTTGCCTCCCCTCCCCGCCTCGAGTTTAGAACTAAATGTGGGCTTGGTTAATTCTAAGGCATCCTTATTTTTTTTGTTGTTGTTTTTTAAAGCGTTCATTGTGATCCCAAGCTACAACCAGGGTTGAGAACAGGAATGAACAGAGAAGGGAAGGGCACTCTAGGTCAAGTGACCAAAATGTACCAAGGTGTCAGATAGATGCATGTGTGGACAGTTGTAGACCATCTTAGCTGAAAGCAATCGGAGAAAATTCTGGTAAGACGGAAGTTTTTATGTGCCAAAAAAAGTTTGGATTTAAAAAAAGTAGGATGCTGAAGCACCACTGACTGCATTTGAGTTTGGGAGGGAAGAGATCAGAATGTACTTTAGGGTCATTGGCGGTGCAGTAAACCATGTCCAGGGCAGAGTGGGAGGAGGAGGGTAGAGGTGGGTGTGGCTACTGCAGTATCAGGTAAATTACAGTAACCCAGGGGAGCAGGAGTAAGCTTGGCTAGGACTTCGCCGCAGATACAGCGTGGAACCTAGGAGGGAGAGAGGAAATCCAGTAAATGTGGTTAAACTGTGAGCTCCATCAGGTGGGGACTGCGTCTGTCCTGCTCACTGCAGCATGCTTGGTGACGGGCACAGTGCTTGGCAAGCAGGAGGCCATCAGTAAATGTTTGTTAACCTGGTTACTGAAAGCGTAAGGGTGTCCTTCTTTCCAAAATTGTGACTTGCTTCAAAATTTCTTTCCCTGTCGTCACTGATGCCTTCACCTAAATGCAAGTAGATTTCTGTGTTGCATGGAAAACACCGTGATTAAATAACTCAGGCTGAAGTAGGTTTTAGGTCTTTTAAGATCGGGAGCATTTCTCTTTTGAAAGAAGGATTTAGTGACATTTAAAATTTTCTCCTTGAGAGAATGTTGGGGGGCATGCTATATACCGTACAGCCTCTGTATGTTGACCGGTCAAGGGACTGTAACAAACTAGTCAACACAGAGGTGGTTAACATAAGGGACTAGGCTTACTATACTGATACATACATAGGGTGCTTGGCTGGTCTATGAAAATTAAGAAAGTGATCAACATAGGGAGGTGGTCGCCCATGAAGGTGCTACTGTATTTTTGAGTAGGGGTGGTCTCAATTCTATGCCCTCACCTAATTCTGAGGCAGAGAGACTGGGCTGCCAGTTTCTGGGCTGATAATTCTGTTGGCATCTCCTGTGAGCTGAGCTCCAGTGGATAGGATCACCTACAACCAGTCTGGGACACAATCCAGCTCCCAGCATGAATATACTGGTATTCTGCTGGGCAGAGAACAGAGGGGTGCTCAGCAGCTGCTGTGAGAGGGAACAGAAGCTGATGGGGAGACGAGTGCTACGTTGATGCTGAAGTTCAGCTGGGAACAACAGCTGTGGGTCAGCAGTTAGGCCAAGCCTTCTTCCTAAGAAGCTCCAGGATCCTAGTCCTACCCCACAGCAGTCATAGTAAGAAGAACAGAACTGAGCAAGAAAAGGGCGCAAAAGTTTCAAAAAGCTGTATTTTGCGTTATCTTCTCCTTGGCCATTCTCCCCTGGCCTGGGTAAGGATATTTGCATCAGATGAGCTCAGCTTAGGCTGGGCAAGGTGGATTGCGCCCATAATACTAGTACTTTGGGAGGCCGAGGAGGGAAGATCACTTCAGCTCAGGACCATGAGACTAGCTAGAGCAATAGTGAGACCCCCATCTCTACAAAGAATAGAAAAATTAGCTCACCTGTAGTGCTAGCCAGTCAGGAGGATCGCTTGAGCCCAGGAGTTTGAGGTTGCTGTGAGCTATGATGACACCACTGGACACTACTGGAGCAAAGAAGAAAAAGAAGAAAAAAGAGTTCAACTTGTCATAAGTCAGGGTCAGCATATTTTTTCCCCATCAACTATGCTCACTTCCCAACCACCCCCGATTTTTTATTGTGGTAAAATACACATAATATAAAATTTACTGTCTCAATCATTTGTAAGTGTACAGGTCAATGTCATCAAGTACATTTACATTGCTGTGCAAACATTACCATCGTCCATCTCTAGACTTTTTTTATCTTGCAAAACTGAAACTCTGTGGACGTTAAACATCAACTCCCCGTTTTCCTCTTCCCTGGACACCTGGCAGCCACTGTTCTATTTTCTGTCTCTATGATTTTGACACTCTAGCTACTTTATATGCATGGACGCATGCAATATTCGTCCCTTTGTGTCTGACTTATTATAGTGTCCTCAAAGTTCATCTATTCATCCATTCATTTGTTGGTAGATACCTGGGTCGCTTCCACCTTTTGGCTATCCTGTATCATGTAGCTATGAATATCAGTATACAAAGTCTCTTCAAGATCCTTTTTTCAATTCCTTTGGGTATATACCCAGAAATGAAATTGCTGTATCATATGGTAATTTTATGTTTGATATTTTGGGAAACCACTCCACAGCAGCCATACATTTTACAATTCCTATCAACAGTGCCCAATGGTTCCAGTTTCTCCACATCTTTATTCACACTTATTTTCTCTTCTTTTTCTTTTTTTTCCTTCCCTTCCCCTTCCCGTCTTTTCCCTTCCCCCATTCCTCCCCTTCCCCGCCCTTTCCTTTCTTTTATGATAGCTTTCCTAATGGGTGTGGGGTGGTATCTCATTGTAGTTTTTTTTTTTTTTTGGAGACCGTCTCACTCTCTTTCCCAGGCTGGAGTGCAGTAGCACCATCATAGCTAAGTGCATTCTGCAAATCTTAGACTCAAATGATCCTTCCTCCTCAGCTTCCTGAGTCCTAGGATTACAGACTAGAGCTACCACACCCAGCTCTCCTTGTAGTTTAGATGTGTATCTCCCTAATTATTGGTGAAGTTGAGCATCTTTTCATAAGCTTATTGACCATATGTATGTATTCTTTGGAGAAATGTCTGTCTAAATTCTTTACTCATTTTTTTAATAGGACCGATTTTTTGTTGTTGTTGTTGCTGAATTTTAGGTTTTCATATATGTTGGATATTAATCTCTTATCAGATTTTTTTTTTGCAGTTTTTGGCCGAGGCTGGGTTTGAACCCACCACCTCGGGCATGTGGGGCCAGCGCCCTACTCTTTGAGCCACAGGTGCCACCCTCTTATCAGATATATGATTTGCAAATATCATCTCCTACTCTGTGCATTGCCTTTTTACTCTGTTGATAGTGTCTTTTGATTCACAAAATATTTAAATTTTTATGGAGTGCGATTTGTCTACATATTTTTTTGTTGTTGTTGCCTATGACTTTGTTACCAAAAACCATCGCCACATCCAACATCATGAAGCCTTTGCCATGTTTTCTTCTAAGAGTTTTATAGTTTTAGGTTTTACAGGTAAGTGGGTCATGGATCCATTTTAAGTTAATTTTCCTATATGGTGTTAGGTGAGAGTCTACCTTTATTCTTTTGCATCTGGAAATCTAGTATCTTATTTTCCCAGCACCCTTTGTTGAAAGACTGTCTTTTTCTCATTGAGTGGCTTTTGTACCCTTGTCAAAAATCATTTGACCATATCTGTGAGGTTTTATTTCTGGACTCTATTGTGGTCCATTGGTCTGTATGTCTGTCTTTATGCCAGTACCACACTGTTTTGGTTCCTGTAGATTTGTAGTAAAATTTGAACCAGAAAGCACAAGTCCTTCAGCTTCATTCCTTTTCAAGATCATTTGGCTATTTGAGGTCCCTTGACATTCCATTTCAATTTTAAGATAGGTTTTTCTGTTTCTGCAAAAAATGACATTGGGATTTTGATAAGGCTTGCATTGAATCTATAGATCATTTTGGGTAATATTTGTTTCTTAACAAAGTTAAGTCTCCCAATCTATGAACATGGGATATCTTTCCATATATTTTATGTTTTCTTTAATTTCTTTCGGAAATGTTTTCATTGTACAAGTTTTTTGCCTTCTTGATTAAGTTAATTTCTTTCTTTTTTTTTTTTTTGAGACAGAGCCTCAAGCTGTCACCCTGGATAGAGTGCTATGGCACCATAGCTCACAGCAACCTCCAATTCCTGGGCTCAAGCGAGTCTCCTGCCTCAGCCTCCCGAGTAGCTGGGACTACAGGCGCCCGCCACAACGCCTGCCCGGCCATTTTTTGGTTGCAGCCATCATTGTTGTTTGGCGGACCCGGGCTGGATTCGAACCCACCAGCTTAGGTGTACGTGGCTGGCGCCTTAGCCCGTTGAGCCACAGGTGCCAAGCCGATTAAGTTAATTTCTAAGTATTTTACTTTTTATGTTATTAATGGAATTGCTTTCCTAATTTCCTTTTCCAGTGGTTCATTGTTAGCATATAAAATGCAACGTGTGTGTGTGTGCACGCGCGCGTGTGTTGACTTTGTACCCTGCTGCTTTACGAAATGGGTTAATAGTTCTAACAGTATTTTCGGGGGAGTGTGGAATCTTAGGTTTTCTATAGATAAGATCATATCATACTATGAATAGAGACCATTACACTTCTTTCTTTCCACTATGATGCCTTTGATTTATTTTTCTTGCATAATTACCCTGGCTAGGACTTCTAATACTGTGTTAAATAGACATGGTGACAGTGTTTGCCTTGTTCTTGATCTTAGAGGAAAAGCTTTCAGTCTTTCACCATTGAGTATGATGTTTGCTGTGCATTTTTTATATATGGCTTGTGTTATTTTTGTTTTGTTTTGTTTTTATTTTTTTGAGACAGGTCTTGCTTTATTGCTCAGGCTAGGGTACAAAGGTGGTGTCGTCATAGCTCACTACAGCCTCAAATTCCTGGGCTCAAGCAATCCTCCTTCCTTGGCCTCCCAAGTAGCTGGAACTAAAGGTGCATGTTACAGTGCCCAGCTAATTTGTGTATTTTTTGTAGAGAGGTCTCGCTGTGTTGCTCAGCCTGGTCTTGAACTCCTGATCTCAAGCAATCCCCCTGCCTCAGCCTCCCAAAAGCTAAGATTACAGGCAGAAGCCACTCTACATGGCAGTATTATGATTTTTAAATATCTAATTTGTTGTGTTTTATCATAAGAGGGTGTTGAACTTGTCAAGTGCTTTTTCTCCATCAATTGAGATGAACATATCGTTTTTTTCTGTTCGTTGGTTGATGTGGTATAATGTATTGATTGATTTTCATATGTTGAAACACGCCTGCATTCCAGGACTAAATCAGGACCAACATTTTTGTTTCCCTTAGTCCCTGTATATTGCCACAGTTGTCAGGGAGGCAGCAAGAAAGAATGGAAAGAGCATAGCATCAACAGAATTAGGTGACAATTCCAGATAGCCAGTGGGCCTTAGGCAGTAGCATAATTCTGAGCCTCTCCTTTTCTAACCAGTAAAATGGTGGTAATAACCAACAGCACACAGAGTTAATAGTTCCTTGAGCTAGTGCTTGGGAGGCTGTCTTACAGATGTTTGGTGTTATTAACACCATCGTCATTGCCATCATCCTCTTCAACCACCATGGACAGAGGAAAGGAGCAATGTGGGGTGTGGGATATCTAAATAGTTGCTCCTCTTTCTCTTTGACAGCCACAGGTACACTGGAGGGTCCAGGGCTGAGGGACAAGAGTCTCTGTCCTAATGTATCTTGCCCTAGCCCCTTAAACCCAAGGAGGCAGAGGACCAGGGCCACCTTAGGAACAGCACCCTTGTTTTGGAGAAGTCCACTTGGCCCTACCTGCGTGTCTCAGGACCCAGCCCTCCTAGAGAGATACACAGAAGGAGACCTTTGTGGGAGGCAGAGGCTCTTTTTTGAGTGACTTTAGCAAAGGAAGAAAATTGTGCATGCTGACCAGAGGGTGGCTGAGGACCTCAAGGGATGGGGCTCAGGTGGGGCAGCCTCAGCCTACTGCCCTCTGTCCAGCAGAGACCGGGTCTTGCAGCCGGGGAGGGGCATGAGATATTTTCTCCTAGGAACAGCAGCTGCCTGTTGACTTTTTCTCCCTAGCCCCGCCCATTGCATTTCTTCTCTCCGCCTTCTGGAGCATCAGTATGACTATAGTGGGTGGGTGGGGTCTGGTATGGAACCCCAACCTAGCCTCAGGGAGGAGGACGGCTTGGGGGCTTGTTTGATGTTGCCTCCAAAGCCAATTTTCCTCTCTCAGTGGCCTCCCCTCCCCTGGCTTCACCACCTGTGTTTCTCTTTCCATTCTCCCCAGTCCTCACCCCCCGCGGGGGGGGGGGGGGGGCGCGCGGCGCGGGGGCGGCGGGGGGCGGCGGCCCCGCGGCCCCCGCCGGGCGCGAGGGGGGTGGGGCGCGCGGCGGGCAGGCGCGGG
>CAUYRH010042686.1:0-17067 GCA_963574655.1 Perodicticus potto | reverse complement strand
AGGCCCAGATGCGGGCGTTGTGGGCCGCGAGAGGTTCAGATGAGAGCGGTGTGGGCCGCGAGAGGCCCGGATGAGGACGGTGTGGGCCGCGAGAGGTTCAGATGAGGGCGGTGTGGGCCGCGAGCGGCCCGGACGAGGGCGGGGGGGGCCGCGAGCGGCCCTGATGCGGGCGGTGTGGGCCGCGAGAGGTTCAGATGAGAGCGGTGTGGGCCGCGAGAGGCCCGGATGAGGACGGTGTGGGCCGCGAGAGGTTCAGATGAGGACGGTGTGGGCCGCGAGAGGCCCGGATGAGGGCGGTGTGAGCCGCGAGAGGCCCGGATGTGGGCGGTGTGGGCCGTGAGAGGCCCGGATGAGGGCGGTGTGGGCCGCGAGAGGCCCGGATGAGGGCGGTGTGGGCCCCTGAGAGGCCTGGATGAGGGCGGTGTGGGCCGCGAGAGGTTCAGATGAGGGCGGTGTGGGCCGCGAGAGGCCCGGATGAGGGCGGTGTGGGCCGCGAGAGGCCCGGATGAGGGCGGTGTGAGCCGTGAGAGGCCCGGATGAGGGCGGTGTGAGCTGTGAGAGACCCAGATACGGGTCTGTGTGAGCCTCAGAGGCCCAGATGAGGGCGGTGTGAGCCGTGAGAGGCTCAGATGAGGGCGGTGTGAGCCATGAGAGGCCCAGATGCCGCCCGCCCTCGTGAGCCATCTGAGGCTGAGTTGCTGGGCACTCACTCCGTGGTGGCCCACCCACACTGAGCATTGCTGAGAGAAGACAGGTCCCACAAACAGGTTGACCCAAGGTCGGCCAAATCTAATAGCTACTGGAACAGAAACTCGTTCTGCAGCAGCTCCAGGCTGCTCACCCTGGCGGAGCACAGCACACTGGCTGGAGGCCGCGCTGCAATGGGCAGGGGACCTGTGGGCACCACCGCAAGCAGCGTCCACCCAGAACTACGGCCCCTACCCAGACCTGGTTATGGTGCGGCCTGCGTCTCCTGAGTCTCTGCCAGTGGCCTGTGCCATGAACGAGCAAGAGCTGGTGCCTGTGTCCTGTGGCAATGAGGGGACCCCAACTGGGGCTCGGTCCTCATGAGGCAGAGAGGGCTCCATTAGGACACTGCTGCTGACCAGCTTAGACAGTTACCTGTGGAGTCACCGGCTGGTGAACATCTGGGCAACAGGGTGGCCCAGTGACAGGAGACCTGTCTCACCTCTCCCTCCTCCCTGCCCAAGTCTGCTGCAGACCTCCCCATGACACCTGCACCTGGCCCTGCTGCTGCCAGCTGGCCCCACAAGCCTCCCACCACATTGACCCGCAGGAAGCCACGACTCAGGCTGGCCTGTCCTTCTTCCAGAGCTGCTCCGACGACTCAGCCGCCCACATCTGCCATCAGCTTTTGGAGTGGGGAGACAGTGTGGAGTCTGGGCCACTGCCCCTCCGCCAACACCCCCAGCATAAGTGCGTCCCCCACCAGCGGCCTCTACGCCACTTAGACCAGTAGGTTCGAAATGGTTAGGAGCCCACTGGTGACATCTCCTATTTGAGCGTGGGTCCGGCCACCCAGTGAGGAAGGACAGCTCCGTGGGCACTGTGGGTGTGGCAGTGCCTGGGGAGCCCTTTCCCCACCTCTGGACAAGTGGTGGGGCCGAGATGTGGCTAAAGGGGATCTTGCTGGGAAAAAAAATGGTTGCTAATTACAGTGAAAGTCATTTTGTATTTGTAGAAAGTCAAAGAAAAGCAGGAAGGGAGTCATAGCTATGGTTTTGCTCCCAGGTTTATGTGTGTGTGTATTCCTTGATTCTTCCTTTCAGGGTCTTGGCGGTTCATGTAAGACTATTAACATACATGTATACATATACCGTATATGTAGTCACTACTAAATGGAAAAGAGTAATTAAAATATCGTTTGGAATGCTTTTATTTTTAGTGAAACTCTAAAATGCTGAATCAACTGTGTTACTACATTATTTCCATAGATTATACCTTTGTATAACACTTATAAAAAATAGAAAAGAAGAGGAATATTTAACAATATTAAAAGATGATTACAAGGAAGAAAGAACCTCATTTCCCCTTTATATGAACTCAGCAAACACGTAAACCTGACTTATGATCCTTCACATGTTCCTTCTCCACCAATCTAAAATTTTAAAAATAAAGAATGATAAAAAGACATCTTTAATCCAGATATGTTGATCAAAGAAAGCCCTGCTTAGGTCTCAGTTGGAAACTTCAACGTGCATTTCTTCATTTGCTGTTCGTAGTGTTTGTCAAATTTTTCATTCAGCGCTACCGTGAAGTGATTCTTCCAGTCTCCTATGACCCCTGTAACAAAAGAGGAAGAACAATAAATAATAAGGCTCTAAAACAGAATCCTGAGGTTTTTCTAACATTCATCACTTTCATTAACACTTCAATATTATTCTTGCAATTCTTTTTTTAGAATACAATGTATACTGTAAATAGTATACCTGAACTTACTAGAATGGATTTATCCTGATTTGTCAAATAAAAAAAAAATTCTGATCCTTTTCGCTTATGTTACCTCACTCAATTTTTCTTCTGGAATTTACCCCTAAAATGTTGGTGTTTCCACATAAGCCCATGTTTTCCCACTCCTGAAATATTAAAAATCATCTTAAGGTGATAACACTCAAATCCTGTCTTACGGTCCATATCCAACTGGCTGGGTGACATTGCCACCTGGATGCTTTCTAAGTGTTATAAATTTAATTAGTTAAAAAACTAATTTTCTAGGCCAGCCAAGGTGGCTCACCCCTGTAATCCCAGCACTCTAGGAGGCCAAGGCAGGTGGATTGCTTGAGCTCACAGGTTGGAGACCAGCCTGAGCAAGAGCAAGACCCCATCTCTAAAAATATCCAGGGGTTGTGGTGGGCACCTACAGTGCTAGCTACTCGGGAGACAAGAGAATGGCTTGAGCCCAAGAGTTTGAGGTTGATGTAAACTATGACGTTACAGCATTCTAACAAGGGTGACAAAGTGAGACTCTGTCTCAAAAAATAATAATAATAATAATAATAATTTTCTTCCACACCAAACTGTGTTTTCTCTATGTATTTTTTCATAACCTGGTTAATAGCAATACCAGGTATTCAAGGCATAAATGTGGAAGTTATTTCCTGAACCACAAAATCTAATTCATTATTTATATTCAGGATTTTTTTTTTTTTTGAGACAGAATCTCACTTTGTTGCCCCAGAGGACTATGGCATCATAGCTCACAGCAACATCAAACTCTGGGGTTCAAGTGATCCTCTTACCTCAGCCTCCTGAGTAGCTAGGACTACAGTCACCCACCACCCACCTGGCTAGTTTTTCTATTATTAGCAGAGATCGGGTCTTGCACTTGCTCAGGCTGGTCTCAAGTTCCTGAGCTCAAGAGAGCCTCCTGCCTTGGCCTCCAAGTGCTGGAATTACAGGTGTGAGCACCGGTGCCCACAGGCGTCCTTTGTACACATTGCCACCCGCCCACTTCTGCCCATGTCAGGTGGAGAGTGTTTCCACCTCAGCCATTACAGATCTAGCAGGTACTGCCTTTTTGCTCTCCGTCACACACCCAACACTCCTGTTGTAGAAGAATATCACCCTCCTTTTTAAACTAGTCAGGAGTTCATTTGCCTCATGGCCCAAGGACCCTTAAATTTTCTCGTTAAAATAACCCCCAGAGCAAAAGATAGAAACTAGGTACCCTGAAAATCAGATAGGGCTTGAGGGTTTAGCAGTAAGCCATCCCTTGAAAGCATGATGATTGTTTTAAGTCTTCTGTTTTACCTTAACTATAAAAGAATATAGACAGTCTGAGAGTAGATAATAAAATTATAATCTAACACTTGAGTCTTCTCAGTGGCTCCTTGTTTTTACCCAGTGGCATGTTTGCTATCCTGTTATTTTACAAATTGCCTTGCCCTTTCACTGACAATACATTTGGATGAACAAGATTTTCTCTATTCTGTTTTTGCTGCCTCACATATCGGTACAGCAGATGTCTCAGTATTCTGCTACACTCCTTTAGATTTGTAAACTGACTATTCTCCACGTCTCCTCAGGCCATGCCTTCTTCCAAACAGAATTTCAACTCCTTGCGTTTTGATAATTTGTTAACGAAGGTGTGTTTGAATTCCTACCTTTGCCACTTGATCTTAAAAAGTTGTCTGTCTCTTGTTCAAGGACATGCTGACTAATTGTTAAGCTTGTTTCCTCATCTCAGGATAGAACCTTTCTCTCATGTTTCTGGATAGAACTTAAAAAGACAAGAAGACAGAAAGCACATAGGCTTTGTCATGACGGTTTGCAGAGTGTGACGTTACCTCTGGTGTGGTGGTGAGGGTGTCTGCCGGTCAACAAAGACTCACAATTTAGTAGCAGTGTTTGATGTGCCTGCACAATTGGAAACTCAGTAGAGAGGGTAATCACACGTCAGAGAGGAATGAAGAGACGTGAGTGGTCCACAGACAAGGGCAGGCCTCCCTGGATTTTGGCCTGCAGCCATGTCAACTTGCACCTTCCTGTAACCGGACACACACCACAGACTTTCTTACCCTTCCTCATGAAGGGTGACACCTGATGGTTCATCACCTCCGAGGGCAGAGTCGTGTAGTTGGTGTATTTGTTGTTCTTCATCTCCTGGAATGAGGTATGTTGTATAATTTTGTTCACAAGCTCCTCTGATGGCTTCCTCTCTAGGAACTGAAACAATTTCATCACCTCTTTTCTGATATCCTAAGGAGAAAAATAGTGCCTTGAGAATCAAATTGCTAAAATTGAATAAATAGCTATTTGGATAAAAAAAGAAAGACAAAAAAATAACCTCTCCTCCACTGAAAGTGTATTCTTTTTTTCCCCAGGCCTGGTCTCGCTCTGTCACCAAGTCTGGAGTGCAGTGGCACAATCATAGCTCACTGCAGTCAACTCTTGGACCCAAGAAATCCTTCTGCCTCAATTTCTGGAGTAGCTAGGAGTACAGGTGCATGCCATCATGCTTAGCTAATTATTAAAAACTTTTTATAGAGACAGTGTCTTTCTGTGTTATCCAGGCTGATCTCAAACCTGTAGCCTCAAACAATCGTCCCATCTCAGCCTCCCAAAGTGCTGAGATTACAGGTGTGAGAGCCCAGGTCCAGCCTTTTAAAATGGATATAAAAGATACTTCAAAGAACAATAGAAGAACTAAATTAACTGGTGTTTGTAAATGCTTATTATCAATCTGGTGAGTGTGAAATGAGCATCCCAATGGAGATTTTTATTTTGAATCTCTCTGATTACTAATAAAGCTAAAGACAAACTAGGTGATGAGGAAATTTTAATCCCATCACACTTTTCAAGCTACCATTTCTGCACTGTCTTTACTCTCTCCTGGAAGTCTGAGTGGATGTAACACCTTACCACTCTGTCCTGTATACCTGTTACTCTTTATCAAGTATTTTATTTATCTCAATGTGCTACATTGTGCAGAATTTACTCAGCTCTTTCACTTTGCCAATTCATCTTTTAACCCTGTCTACTTTGTTATTTAACTATTCTTAATAATGTTCTATGTTTAAAATTTCTTTTGTATTTTTAGAAATTCTATTTGGCCATTTTTTTTTTTCAAATTTGCCCTGTCAATTTTAGTAGCTGCCTGTTTATTTGAAGTTGTTAAATTTTCATCTTTTATTTCTTTAAACATATGAAGCATAATTATTTTATAATTCCTATCTGATAATTCTGATATGTATAGATTTGAAGACTAGTTGATTTATTGGTGATTCCCTGCGTGTGAGTGTGTGTGTGTGTTATTTCGTTAACTAAATTTCTATAAAATTTATATTTTGAGAATTTTTTAAAACTTGGGTTTAAATTTTTTTTAACAGAATAAATTTATTTGCTAGTGTCAAATCTGTGCTAAAGTAATGAGATTATTGCAGTCTTTTCTTTTAAAACTTGGAGGTAGTTTTCATCCTTTATTTAAATGAAGATTTCTATATCCAGAATACTATCAGACACTCACATCTTAGAAACTACCAACTGCCCACGTGTCTCCAGCCTCTCACCTTTTTCATGTCTTCGTATAAAAGAAATAACACATGTGGATTCACTCTCTTTTCCCACCAAGATTTTGCGTGTTTATACCAGGAGCCATAGGGAACTAAAATTAGAGAGAAAAACAACGTAAAGGCGTTACATCATCTTTATACAGCTTGAAAACAGGTTTTCAAATAATAACAACAAACGAATTGAAATGAACGATCGTGAAATGAGCACTGATGGGTCAGCTGCAGGTTGTAAGCAAAGTTCTCTGCAGCAAGAGAAGCAAAGGGTGTTGGTTAAACCACGTACAGAAACACGATGTCAAAGTGTATCATTATGATGTGGTTTCAGACAAAGAAAAGTAAGGAACATCCTCTTCTCATCATTGTGACTCAGAGCTCCTGAGAACACTTTTTAAACTGGTGTGTTGTGCGTGCGCACACACACACGTGCAAAATCAGGTTTTTACCGAATGGAGTTGAGTGAATTAATCAATGGTCTTATAGCAAGAAGAGCTGAGTCTAGCTCTCAAATGTTCCATTTAAAGACTAACTGTGGCAGCTGAGGCCCATAACTCCAAGAGTGCTTTTCATGCTGAAGAAGGTAAGGGTATTTTCTTAGGGACCTTGGTTTCATTCTGACTCCAGAAAATTTGAACATTTTGGAGATGACATGATAGGAACAAATGTTCTTTCTTCCCTTTCATTTCTTTCTCTTCTGTCACCCACACCAAAATATTTCATCCAGTTAAAAGCTGACAAAATGCAATGACACGTGAGCCCAAGGACTCTTCTCTGTGTTAACTCACTGGATACTTCCTTGAGTCTTTGACCCTAGTGGGCAATTCTCCTAAGAAAACACTTCCCTGGCGGTGCCTGTGGCTCAGTGAGTAGGGCACCAGCCCCATATGCCGGAGGTGGCGGGTTTAAACCCAGCCCGGGCCAAAAACTGCAAAAAAAAAAAAAAAGAAAAGAAAAGAAAACACTTCCCTGTGGTATTTATAGTGATCTTATTTATCATTTTTGTAGAGATGCAATATTATTTTTCTCAGCCCTACATTGTGAGGCTTGACGGTGTGAGGCATGTGTTTTATGCCTGACACTTCAGCATAATTTTTCCTGAAATGTAGCAGGAAACACATATACCTTACTTTTATTGAGTTAATGTTACCTTCCGTGCGTGCGAAAGCGGCATTATTACGTTTCCTTACATTCACTACTGCAGGGTGAGAAGGCCCTTCTTTAGTGAACGCTGTGGTTTCCCACACCCTATTCCTCAAATCTGAGCACCCAGTTGCTGAAGAGTCAAAACTTCCCGGAATATCTGCTCAAGTAATTCTTAATGCTTCTGAGAGATCTAGTTGAAATCTCTGCGTAGCAAGAGCAAGTATTTTATACATACTCAAACTTCTTTGTGAATGCTGAAGTACGGCATGTGGCATTTTGGGGAAACAAAAGGACATTTTGTGTTCTTTATTCTCTCCCCCATTCCTTGTTTAATTGAGTTGTAATGACATGTTGTAAAATGCTCTTCCAGTAAAAATAGACAAGGCAGAGAAGTGGACACTGAGTCTTGATCTTAAAGAGGAAAGCTGCTATTTCAAACTCCACCATACTCCCATATTTTTATTTTTAGTATCACACTGGAACATCTAAGTTATGCAATTTTCCATCTACGTCTGGAAACCTTGTGCTTATTCTGAACCTTGAGAGCTTTTAGGACTTCTGTCTTTTGATGACAAACCAGGATAACATAACCAGAATAAATGAAAATTTTGCTTAGAGATGTCTTCTCTTGTATCATGTACCTTGAAAATAAATCTGAGATAAAAAGCTGCTCTTACCTTGTCCCTCCATGAACTTCTCCACAAACTCTTCAAAGGATCCAGGATTGGGGTGTCCTCTTGCCATTAGAAAAAAATAATAAAAAGAAACAGCCACATCCTTTGCATTCCGGCAAAGGTAGATCATCTAAGAAGATGAAATAGTGTATTAAGCCATCTCATATTGTTTCAAAAAGTCTCAAGAATTAAAAAGAAAGCATTTATGTTTTCAACTATCAAGGTAACACATGTCCATTGTACAAAATGTGCAAAATATATAAGATTATAAAGAAAAACCCTTCAGGAACCTGAGGTGACAGCCGCTTTTATAACATTGTTCAACCTTCAATGTTTGTTCTTTTTATTTTTATGCCAGTTTTTACATATATTATCTCATTCGAATGTTATAAATTTATAAATATAAATTGAGTCAGTTAGATTAGTTATTATCACTCTTTTTTCTTTTCAGGAAAGGGGGTCCTGCTCTGCCCAGGGTGAAGGCTGGAGTGAGGGGCTGGGTCACAGCTCACTACAGCCTCAACCTTCCAGGCTCCATGGTCCTGACCCTCCCACCTGAGCCTCTTGAGTAGCTGGGGTTGCAATCTGGATCTTTTTTTTTTCATTCCTGATTCCCTCTTATCCAGCTTGGTCTTGAACTTCTGGCTTCCCAAAGCACTGAGAGAACAGGTGAGAGCCGCCCCACCTAGCCCCAGTTGATCAGGGAAGAAACTAAACTGAAGTGCAGCCAGAATACACCCCTGAGCGTAAGTCAGGAGAGCAACCGTCTGCAGACAGCCGGCAGCGCTATCCTCTGGCCTTTTTGTCACATTCCTGTTATTTAATGTCCCTCTTCTCCAGTCTCAGAAAGGCCTCGAACACGTCAGCCTCAGCGGCTCCTCTTACTTATCGAGCTGCTGCTTTTGTTGCTTTCTTCCTTTTTCACTTGTAGTTTCTGGTCCACCCCTCTAAATGCACTTTTACAATATTTTTAAACTATGTGCCTCCTTGTTCCCCCATTAATAACCCTGGAAATATTCCAAAGATGAATCCATCCAACTGTGTCCTACTCCTTCATGACCTGTGAAGACTTAGCTTTTGCAAATGTACGGTGCTTACTTTCATCTGAAAAGTTAACGGTAAGCCTGCACCCATTCTCCAAAGGAACAAAGTGGCCTGGGAAAATATCTTTAAAAACTGGGAATGACCCCTGTCCCGAATGACACACAAGTAACTGGTGTGTGCTAATAAGATGCCCTTATGAGCAGAATGACTCCAACAAGTGTATATGGTCTGTCTAGGACTCCTTATGATAAAAACAAACATTGCAATCTTTGGAATTTTAAGCTGTTGAACTCTGAAAAATGTCCAGTCCATCATGTCACATCACAGACCAACACGGAATGTCTCTGACTATGGCAGATCACCTTTCTATCAGGGAGAGCTGTGTGCAGTGCTTCTACCCTCACGTCTGCAGGGTGGGTCACAGGGCACCCACAGAGTCAGAGAGGACAGCGTCCGGCATTCGTGGTCCCAGACTTTATATTTTGCCTGTGCTTTGGAGCTTTATGTGACATTCTTCCCGGAGAGCAAACTGATCATGTAAATTTTCCACTTTATATGACATAACACCTCATTACCACTGGAGCAGAGTCCAAACTTCTTACTTTGGCTTCCAAGGTTTCACGTGGTCAAGCGTCAGCTTTTCTCTCTTCGCTCATCCAGCAAATATGTATAGTTAACATTTCAGCCAAGCTGACTGGATTTCATATCCCCCCTTGTGTTGTCTCTGCATTTTACACAGACTAACTCCTAGGCAGCCTTCCAACGTCAGCTCAGAGGCTTCCTGCTCCTGGACGCCGTCCCCACCCCCAGAGCCTGGGTTTGAATTCTCTTAGTGGACCACGGAACCTCCTGTATTATCTGTTCCCTTGTCCTTTTCCTCCAGTGCGCCGGGTCAAGGTTTGCATGTGATAAGCACTCCGTAAATAATTACCCCATATTTATCTCATTATTCCTTTTCTGGTTCATTTACTTGCCTCCTGCTGCCAAGCACAATATTTTGTAAAAGGAGGACACTCAACACAAGTAGCAATGACAACAAATGCAAAAGCAACTACTGTTTTTGGTTCATTATATACTGGGAGGTGTGTCACCCCCTGTACAAGCATTTTTTCATCTAATACTCACAGATTCCACGAGGAAGAGGATATTACTGTCTTTCTCAGATGTGAAGGCTGAGGCTTAGAGAATTTCCCCTGGTTTTCTAAGAGCCATATTGGGCAAATGGCCACGTTGGAATTACAATCTACACTCTGACTATTCTGACTAGACTCCACAGTTATTAAATGTCTACAGACTCTGTGAAATAACAAAATAAGTGAGTGTGCATGAGACGCAGTTCAGACGCCGTCTGATCGGATCACTCGACACTGTCTCGGGGACGGACAAAGTTCTGACAACATGTGGCTCTGGCTGGGTTACCTTGCAGTTCTTTTCCCAAAATGAGGCTGGAAGAAGTTCAGGTGGTAAATGGGTCTTCACTAGTCTAGGAGATGCCATCTCATCTAACTTTTTTACTCCTGATATTAAAAAATTAAAAGTTAAACAACATTAAAAATTATTAATATTTACATGGATTTCTAAAGATATTTCAAACACTTTAAGATTCTATATTGTGTTCATGATAATAATATATACTGACTATAAAAGAAGTATAGATAGGAGGAAATACAGAGAAAAAAATAAGCTTAAATGAAAATTTGCCTCCTGGGGAAAAATCATATTAACTTTTTAGAAAGTAAGCTCCTGCACAAATATACCCCACTTCACAGACACCCCAATACCACATGCAGAGGTAAAACTTTTGACATCTTCTGAATACCTTTTTTCCCTCAATATATTAATTCAAACTGCAATGTTAAGAAATATCCAAAAATGTACAATGACTTCATAGTGTTATTATATGACTTTTACACTATTTTTTATTGATTAATATTCAGGCTATTTCTAATTTCTCATAATATTAAAAAATCTGTGATGAATATCTTTTTGCAAATATCCTTGAAATATTTATGGGTATTTTCCCAGTATTTAAAACATTATGACATTCAGCCCACAGAGAAATAAATGTTCACATATAGTGAAGCTCTGGTGAAGACTTACAAGACCTGCCTTTGTTCACTCTGTTCCAGACACATGTTAAACCATAAGCCCTGCGAAGACTTAAATAGAAATGTCTGTGGTCTCACACATAGGAATCAATCCTGACCGAGGCTCTTGCTGACGGCTCCCTGCTGACACCGTCTCACGCACACCTTGGCACACACACACTCCACTTGTAAATCAGCTCGGGCATTACCGTTCATGGTGGCAGTATCGTCTCTGCATTCCAGGTAAGGGACTCGATCAAAAATCGCTTCTTTGCACTTTTCCACATCACCTTCGTTATAGATCATGTATACGATTTCACTAACCCAGGTTGTGCCTGTAAAAATTTTAAAAAATCTTATTTTCTTGCCGACCATTTAGGGTTGATGATGCTGGATTTATGTGTGGACACAATAGGAAGGTACCAGTGTAATGTCATTTGAAGGGGGTCTGAATAGCCCCAAGATTCAAGAAACACTTTTCATAATTTCATATATTATTAGGGCTCCAAACAGCCTCAATAAATTACTACAAGTGTTACCGTTCAGGCACACCACAGAGACATGCTCAAGTTTGCCCATGATGGATTGTGCAAGCTGATATCAGGTATGGACTTCAATTTTTATGTCTAAAAAGTAAGGTGGCTTGAGTAGCAGGAAAGGAGCATGGGCATGCCTCAATCACAAACTTTACTCGTTTACGCCTTGGACTGTGTCCTAGTGCAGACAGCATGGAAAAGAGAACATCTAATCCCTGTCCTGTAGTGGCCAAAGGTCCACTGAAGAGTCAGTAGCGTTGTCCAATAACTGCTCTAACATAGACCGGCAGGAGGTGTGAGTGTCTGAAAGGAGCAACGTGTGGCGGAGAGTGCCGCTGCTCCTGCGGCTGCTGCAAGGTAATGTTTTGGCAAGAAATGCCATCAAGAGGACGTAATAATTGAGCTCACCCTTAATACACTGTTGGCGTAAATTCACAAGTTATGGGAGGGAAAGGAGGGTTCAAGTAGGAAGAGGACAAAACTCTACCAAAAAAAAAGAAACCAGTGTTTGCAAGGTTAAAGATCAGATTAGATCGGATTAAGTTTTTTAAACACGTCTAAGGTTAGATATTTAAGCGTGGCATAGTGATGAGGAAAATAATTGGAAATGGTCTGTAAGTCCTAAATCAAAGTGCCTCCCCAAAGAGGGCAGTGGGGCCTAGGTCACAGAGACAGGCAGAAGGCAAGGCCAAGGGCCTGTGTGCAAACGAGAGGGTCCGCCTCACTGTGCAGAGTCGGGGAGCAGCAACGGCAGATGTGAGCCAGGATAGCAAGTTCATCAGGACTGTGCTTACAGGAGCTTTGCTGATGACACAATGAACACAGCCGTGGAGTGAGGATCAGAGGAAGGAAGATCGGAGGCCCTGCGTGAGGCTAGGACAGCATCAGACTGAGGAGTGAGGGATCAGACGAAGGGAGATCAGAGGCCCTGTGTGAGGCTGAGAGTCCACTCGGACTGAAAGGCAGATGAGCTGAGCGGAGAAGACTGACCAGACAGCTGTCGGCTTCCAATTCCGATCACTGCCATTGCGCTGCCATTGATCCCAACAGGGAAGAAAAGTAAAGGAACAGATTTAAAGGCAAAATAGCCAAAGACATATTGATGTTTAACATATTTATTTTTAGGTGGTAAATGGAACAACTAGATAGAGAAATCTGGATTGGACTATTCTAATTTCTAAAGGTCTATGATTGCAGAACTCCAGGACTATACATAAGCTGAACTAATCTCAAAAAAGAAGCATGGCTTAAAAATGGAATTTTCACTCTGGGGGGCCAAGGCAGGTAGATTGCTTGAGCTCAGGAGTTCAAGATCAGCCTGAGCAAGAGCAAGACCCCATCTCTAAAAAATAAAAATATAAATTAAAAGAAATGGAGTGTTGTGGGTAATTGTAAAGAAGAGCTGGTTAGGGCAGTGCCCATAGCTCAGTTAGCAGAGTACTAAATGCATACACTGAGGATGGCAGGTTTGAACCTGGGCCAGCTAAAAACAACAATGCAACTGCAACAACAATAACAAAAATAGCCAGGCGTTGTGGCGGGCACCTGTAGTCCCAGCTACTTGGGAGGCTGAGGCAAGAGAATCACTTAAGCCCAAGAGTTTGAGGTTGCTGTGAGCTGTGATGCCACAGCACTCTACCAAGGGCAACAGCTTGAGACTATATCTCAAAAAAGAGGAAGGGGGGGGGAGGAGTAGGAGAAGGGAAGAAGAGCTGATTAACTGGAAAGGAGTTTTGAAACATCTATGAAAAATTCTTATGCTGTATATATACAATGACAGTAATGGCACAAGGTAAGCAGTTGGTGGCTTTAAATTTTCATTATGAGGTAACTACAGATCCATCCCTCTATATTACAGGAGTTTCTCATGTGACCAACAATAGCCACATCACTGCACAGTTCAAGCTGTAGGCTCAGACAAGAGCTACAAAATAGAGCTACTTGTCCTATGCCTGTATAAAAACTACGATATCCATCTTTTTTAACACTGAGAATGAGTATGTAAGAAGTTAACAGCTTAATATTTACCATTCAGGCTGGGTTCACCTTTTCTGCATTTAAAACAAACAAAAAAACAGAACAAAGAGCATTACCAGACTTAGGGTAGGTGGAGATGACAACATCATCTGGCCTTGCCCGGAAGGCTTCCACATCATCCCAATATTTTACAAAAACTTTGTACATCAGAATCCCATGGATTTCCTCAAAGTAGTTATCGTAGTCAGAGTTGGAAGACTCCATCTGAGAAAAAAAGGTTGAGTTTCACAGTCTGTGCACACTTTATAACATCTCAGCATTAACAAGCAGTGAGGAGCCCCCTGGCACTGGTGCCCCTCAGCTGCTGTGAGTGTCGGGTAAACACACACTAACGCTTGTGTGGCAGTCCTGGGCCCTAAAGAGTTTCTGACACTATTAGGAAGGTGTCTAACGTAGAAGAGCACGAGAGATTATAAGTAACATGCTTAAGACTTAGGAAAAATGTGAGATATTCATTGAGATATTCAATAACGAATAAAAGCAACAGACCCTTCACTTTCTATAATTGATGGGGCATTAAAAATAACCCCAGAAATACAACATTTGTGGGCAAAGAGTTCAATTATGCATTAAATGACAGGGAATATTGATGGTCACATTTGATTGTTATTGTTAGATACCTACATCAGAGCATTTTTAAATGTTTCTGAGTATGTGTCATTTAATGAAAAGAATTCAAATGCTTGATGAATGTATTTATTTATTTTTTTTTTTTTTGAGACAGAGCCTCAAGCTGTCACCCTGGATAGAGTGCTGTGGCATCCACTGCTCACAGCAACCTCCAATTCCTGGGATCAAGTGAGTCTCTTGCCTCCACCTCCCAAGTAGCTGGGACTACAGGCGCCCGCCACAACGCCCGGCCATTTGGTTGCAGTCGTCATTGTTGTTTGGCAGCCTGGGCTGGATTCAAACCCGCCAGCTCAGGTGTACATGGCTGGTGCCTTAGCCCGTTGAGCCACAGGCACCGAGCCGATGAATGTATTTAAGAGAAAATGAAATTAATGACACTGGGATGGTCACATGAGGCACAGAATCTTAAGGTGGAAAGCATTCTTTTGTAACCTTTGACATGATTTCTACTTTTTTGTCTTTCACTTGACCAGTAACATAGTGGATACTTTCACTGAAATGATTTGATTGAAAGTTATAAAGTCAAGCAAGGTGATTATTTGCTAATTCATAGCCTCATTCCATTGCAATCCATTTCATGTTCTGGATTAGTCATAAGATTTTTAATTAAGCAAATCTTTCTTCATTGACTTTTAACTTTGTTTGATATCTTTTTTTTTTTTTGTAACTGCCAAACTTACCCCATTTTAAATTTGTGACATATCATCCCAGCAAATGCTGACCTTCCTTGCCGTTCGCCTGTTTAGATCTCCCCCCTGTTCACTTTTGCCCAGAAAGCTGCCTGGCAAGTTATTTTCACACACATATTGCAATTTTTTAAAAACTTTCCTCTCAGGCACATTAAATGTAATTTCTCCAAAATGATGAAATTTCTTTTCCCAAAATAGAAATCAGTCTCTTCAATAAATCCCATGTTTCCCAAACCTCCTCCTTGCTCTCAGAAAATAGACATTTCACTCAAAGAAATCAGTAGTGAAGGCAGTACTTGAGCCCTGCCCATTGATATGTTTATTCATGTGAATTCTTTCTTGGTGTTGGGCCAAGTCTGTGAGAATTGGCTTGTAGTTAACTGGGAGTGGTGGATTTATCATTAAATTGTTGGCTGACTTCTAGCTGCCCCTTAGTGTCAATTTTGGTCTTAGAGTAAAGGAGGAGGTGTGTAATAAAATCTCTTTCCTGTTTTCGTTTCTTTTGGTAAGTTGTCTCATATGGCAATGTATGGGTTCCATTTCTTGCCAGAATCTTGTTTTTTTGAAAAATATACTTCAGTTTAGAAACTGTCATTTTCATGTCCTGAGTATGTAGGTCACAGTTGTTCAGAAACTTGAACAGAAAATAGTTGAAAACGTGACCCATAAGCTCAATTAAATTCAGAAAGCTTTTCTCCTTCCCTTTCTTCCTTCTCTCCTTCACTCTTCTCCTTTCTCCATCTTCCCACCTGCCTTTCATCCAGCAAATAATTGAAGAGTGACTGCTTACCTTCTTCCTAGCATTGTAGTAAATTCTGGAATATTTTGCCTATGGTAGGTGTAGACACATTCCCTTAGGTTTACCTGGATTGGGGAAAAGTGGCTGAAAGTACATCTTGCTATGCCAGACTCCACCATTGTGAAGCAAAGGAAGTGGTCAGAAATATGCATTTGTTAAATTTGATCAAGTCTCTCTGGGTTCTGTACTTTCTTCTAAGAATTCATAGATAACAGGGGTACTGTTTAATCTACTTGTCAATGATTTACCACAGACTATGAATGTCTACTAAATTTACCTGAAATTTCTCACATAAGAGTGCTTCTTGCAAGGCCCCTAATCATAGTTGTGACCCGCTTGCCTCATCTCCTCAACAGTAAAATGAGAACTTGTCCAGCGTTCAGGTCTTACAGGGGAGCCATACTCCTGTAATTTTATGTTAAAACTCTTTTAAGTAGCAAAACAGTATATAAATGCAACATATTTAATGACAAATCTATAACTTTACAGGTCTTTAAATACTTTGTATTCTTAATTTACTAGCATATGACTTATTTTGTTCTCCTTATATTTTTGTTTTAAAAGATGTGTGACATACCATTTGCATGCCGTATTTTCTAGACCTAAAAATCTAAGTATTAATACCAATAATAAAAAAATACAACCTGTCCAGATGATCCTGTGGAAGAAATTGAATAATCCAGTTTAGCTCTCTTCCAATACCAAGTCAGGTCTTAAGCTGCAAAAAAAGAGATGAGAACCACTGTGCATTTGGAATGTTGCTGGTGAGTTTATATTCTGAATGCCAGAGGGGCGGGCCTTCCTCCGAGGAGCTTGGCTCCGGGAGCCTGTGAGGCAATGATTGCCATAGATATGGATACATACCTCCACAGCAGCCCCAGTCACGCTCATTCACAGAGATGGAGGGAGCCGCTGCCAACTTTTTTTTCTTTTCTTTTTTTTTGGCTCATAATCAAATTCTTAGATTTGCCAATAGCCATCAGGGGATTGGGGAAAGGGAAGAAGAGAAAGTGAAGGGGAAGGTGAGAGAAAAGAGGCCTGGAGCCAAACATATGAAGATGGGAAGGGAAAGCCCTGCTTGCTCCCTAATGAATAATAACATAGATGGGTTTGAACTTGAAAAGAGCGAACTTAGAGAAGGAAGGCAGAGGATCGAGAAAGACAGGGGAGAACTACGAGGGCAGTGAGGACCCTGGGTCAGCAGGACTCAGTCAGTTGAATGAAACCAGTCAAAGAAGGCTTTGGGGTACTTGTTGGTGTCCTAACAAGTCAACTGGAAAGCAACTGTTTAAAATCTTTATCTTCAAGTCTTAAGCAGTCCTGGGGGGGGGGGGGAAATACCCAGCTAAAGCAAGGCTGCAAATGCTTGGCACTTTGGATTGTGGCATCGTTTGGAAAC
>CAUYRH010042683.1:0-13771 GCA_963574655.1 Perodicticus potto | reverse complement strand
TAGCATCACTGAATAAGTGCTTCTGACCTGATGCTGTTCTACCTTTGCCTATTACTGATTACACTAATCAGATTTATGTTTTCCAGAAAGGTCATCAAGCCACACGCAATAAAGATGGTCCCAATCCATGAACCCCTGTATCACTCTCCCTCCGGAGAAACCCTAACTGCCCCCTTCTATCATAGCCCGATCAGCAGGAAGCAGTTAGATTGAGTCTTCGCCCCTTTTCCCTAACAGCAGTTAGGGTTTCTACTTGGAGAGGGAGAATTGATGCAGGACATCTGGTGCCCTAGCCAGCTCAGCAGAGCTGGCGGACCTCTCGCCTCCTCCTTGGTGGTGCTGGTGCTGTGGCAGCCAGCTGAAGAGCCAGGGGGCTGGATGACAGGCAAGGAGGGGGACCTCCAACGCCCACCAGAGGCTCCAATAGCCAAAAAGGCTGGACAACTGCCTAGGAGACACCTGTGCCTTGGTGTCTCCTTCACTTTACACTTAGGACTAAATGTGGAACCCCCATTTCCTACGCCTAGGTCAACTTCTTGTGAATTTCCTAGGCCTCAATTCCATGAATGGACTGTGTCCATTCATTGATACACTCATTCACCTTGCCCCCGGCAGAAGGGACTGTATTCATTCATTTCCTGGCCAAGGAACCCATACACCTATATATACCCTGAGACTAAAGGCCTAAAGGAGGAGACGGGGAAAGACCGGAGAGGAATGGAGAGAGCTTCTCTCTCCCCACTTGAGTTCTCTCCCTCTACTAGGAGCTTTAGTGTTTTCTGTATTCTTTTCTGTAAATCAATTCTGTCTTACTACTGAGGGGTGGGGTAGGTGAGGAAATAATGTAATGAAGAATAATAAAATACATGTATTGAAAAAAAAATAAATAAAAATAAAATAAAAAATAGAAAATGCCAAAAAAAGAAAAAAAGAAAAAAAGAAAAAGTTCTGACAGAAATCACTGCCAGCAGACTTAAACGAAAAGAAGTGGTGAAGAAAATGCTTGATGCATTAAGAAAATGATGCCAGGGAGAAATGGGGATCTAGTCAAAGAAATGTCGATGCAGTTCGCTTATGTTTTACAACTGTTGATTATGGTAGTGTTTATACAACTGAATATGTTTGTCATAACTTGTAAAACTAAACACTAGAAAGGATTGATTTTACTCATGTAAATTATAGCTTAATCAAAAAGCATAAAAATAAACTTACCATCTAGTTTTGAATATATTCTGAACTTTTATTCTATGGCATTGACATACATATCTATTCCTTGCCAATAACACAGTATGTTCATAACATTAACTTTCTGGTAAGTCTTAACATCCTGGTAATGAAGTCCACAAATTTTGGTCTTTCTCAAAATCATTTTAGCTATTCTAGATCCTTTGCATTTACTTATAAGCTTTGATAATTTCAACAAAAATGTGCTGATTGGGGCGGCGCCTGTGGCTCAAATGAGTAGGGCGCTGGCCCCATATGCCGGAGGTGGCAGGATCAAACCCAGCCCCAGCCAAAAAACGCAAAAAAAAAATGTGCTGATTAAGATTGCATAGACTCTATCAATCAGTTTGATATAATTGATGTCTTAACAAAATGAGTCTTCTAATCCATGGAGGTGATGTTATTTTTCCATTTACTGAGGCTTTATTTAATTTTTCCCATCAGTACATACACAGTTATTTTCAATAGTTTTTTTAAAAGAAAATAATATCCATAAGCATCAATAAGGCATTTTTTAAATAAAATTATTGCATATACATACAAACGATGAAATATTATCCAGCTTTTAAAATATTCAAAACTCCCACGTAAAGATGGTAAAGTGAAGCCATGTCACAGAATCTGTCTACTTAGTAGCTAACAAAATAATTCTTTCAATTGCTTTAAAAAAATGGGAGAAGAACCCCAAATTTAACCAGCTCAAACTTATGTTATAAACTTCAAAAAGCATTGGGCAAAGAAAATGCAGAAAGTTCAGGTACAATCCTGCATCACTTCTGAGTTTGCCCTCACCTCCACCGCTATCAGTACTAGAGAAGGATTGTAAGAAAAATCCTGAGGATTCTGAGCAATATCTACCAATTCAGAAACAAGCAAACTTATGGTAGAAATGAAAGGCAGATAACACAGCAGGAGGACAATTGGTTCTGCTGAATAAGGCTGTACAATAAATGGAGACCCAAGGGAGCGTTCAAAATTGTCGAAAAGAAAGTAAAGAAAATATCCTTGAAGTGAGGATTAAAAAATGTACATGTAAGGGTATGGTCTTCATGTCAGAAAACTGACACAAAAAACAGTAGATATTAACACATTGTCTAGTTAAGTTGCTGAACATGAAAGAGTTCTTCCTGCATTCAGCCTTAAAAAAAGTCACCAAAAGAAGGAAAAATCAGGCTAGGCTCCAAATTCCCCAAAGAAACATTTATTACACAAGACAATGGAGCAATATATAGACACTCTGAGGGTCTAAGTATGACAGATACTCCAAACAAATTATCAACCAAGCACAAAGGCAGCAGCATTCATTTGTTTTCCCATCATAGTGGACTCTTAAGCACGTTCTCCACATATGCGGCGTGCTAGCTGGATGTCTTTTGGCATCATTGCTACACGTTTGGCATGTGTTGTGCCCAGCTCAAGGGATCCCCCACATAAATCACCGAGAGGCTAAATCCGATGCAATAGCAAGAGGTTTATTTACAAATCAGCCTGGGGCTGGGGGTCTCTCACACCTGGCGCAGCAGGAAAACGGAGAAGCCCCAGCCTGGAAAAGAGGGGGTTTTTAAGGGTACAGAAAGGAAAAAGGGAGGGGGTGTGGGGTGAGCTGATAGAGGTCTAGGGGACTGAGTAATACTTGTCCTTGGCTAGTCTGGGAAGGAGCTGCTATCACTCGGGGCAGACAGAAGGACAAGGGGCGGGGGAGGGAGTGAGTTACTTAACGCTTTCGGTATGCATGCTGCTGCAAAATAAAGGCTGAGGAACAAGATGGAGTTAGTTTTAATAAAATGGAGTCAGCTTGGTCTTTACACATGCATAGCACACAAGTTGGTGTCTTCAAAAAGGCCAACCAGATAGGCCTCCCTTGCCTTCTGCAAAGCACCAATAGCTGCCCTCTGTTTTTTTAATGTCTAGAAGTATAGATACCAAAACAATCTGGAAATTCCAACAGCAAAATTTATCAGCAACAACACTCTCTTAAATGGTGAAATTATAGACGATTATTTTTATTTCATCTTTGCACTTATTTATAGTACATTAATATTTAACTATTCTTCATTATTCAAAGTCTTTTTTTTTGTCATTGTTGTTCTTGTTTTTTGTTGTTGTTGTTGTTTTTGAGACAGAGTCACTCTGTTTCCCTGGACAGAGTGCTGTGGCGTGATAGTTCACAGCAATCCTCTTGCCTCAGCCTCCCCAGTACCTGGGACTATAGGTGCCCACCACAACGCCCAGCTAATTTTTCTAATTTAATAGAGATGGGGTCTGGCTGTTGCTCAGGCTGGTCTCTAACTCTTGAACTCAAGCAATCCACCTACCTCAGGTTCCCACAGTGCTGGGATTACAGGTGTGAGCCAACATGCCCAACTCATTTAAATTTTTTACAATAAAAAGTATTACTTATGGGTGGTGCCTGTGGCTCAAAGGAGTGGGGCGCTGGCCCCATATACCAAAGGTGGCAAGTTCAAACCCAGCCCCGGCCAAAAACTGCAGAAAAAAAAGGTATTACTTATGTAATGAGAAAAATACTGTTTTCATTGATGGAGTGGGGGAAGAAGAAAGAAAAATAGAAAAATAATTTCTTATAAAAGAGGATTGAAAGAATTCCATGAAGAAAGTAACTATAGATTCAGAGTTGCTGGGAAAGCCAGAACACATATTTAAAAAATCATTTCTGCAACTGCACACTTGAGGAAGCCGACTTCTGCAAAGTGTGGTCAAAAGACCAGAAAAAATGTGTGCATGGGTTTGGCACACATCAAGGCAGTTAAATGGCAAATCTCCAAAACCTGGGCAGCACAAGTCTTGATATTACAATGTGGAAGAAAGTCATAAGGCCAATATTTCTGTTTATAGTGGGAAGTGAAAATTTTTTCTGATGGTTATAAAACTAGAAATTGTTCTCCTTCAAATGAAAAATCCAAATTCATCAAATTCCTTCTCAGGTTGAAGAGCACCTCGTCATATGAGCAAACGAAGAGGCAAAGTGCGGTGCTGCCCAGTCACAGAAAGAAACCAGGCCCAGGGTAACAAGGAGACAGTTTACAGAACCTGGATAGAATGGCCCAGAATTGTGCCAATTAGAGCAGGAAAAGAAAAGTGAAGTTATAGACCCACTTCATGAAACTACGTTTAAATAGGATCTTTGTGTATTATGCAGGACAGGAGGAATTAATATCCCTAATATACAAAGGATTCTAATAAATCAAAAGGAAAAGACTAAAACCCTTATAGAAAGTTGGCAGAGCAAATAGGCAAAATGAAAATTGGGTTACCAAATGGCTAACATACACGTAGAAATATGTTCAATATGTCTGGAGCCAAAATGCAAATCTAAAATAATGTGATATATTTTTTTGCCTAAAAGATACTCAAAGATTTAAAATGTTGAAAATACCACCTTAGAGAAGGGAATACTCTTATTAACACTGTTGGGTGAATAAATTGGTACAACTTTCTGGTAGGAAATTTGGCAGTGTGTGTCAAAATGCTACATCAACATTTCCTCTTGCTCATTAATTTTATTTCCAGTAATTTGTATGGTGATAATCAGACAGGCCGGGCACAAAATGATATTATACAACACACACATACTCACACATATGCATACATAGCTGCAATATGCCTATTCATGGTTTGTTGAAAAACATTATGGTACATTATTCCCGACAAAAAGAATAATGTGAAACCGTTAAAAGTTAAAATATAGACAGATCCATATTATTTGTGGCACATTGACAAATAAAAGCGAGTAGCAAAACTCATGCGTACCGCATTCTCATATATGTATATATTTGTGTCTGTGTCTCTGTGTGTACACACACATGTGCACAGAAAAGAAAGTCTGGACGGATACCGGGCAAATATTAGCAACTGTTCTACTTGTGAGATGAAATTACAGGTGATTTTCAAATTTGTGTTGTTTGACCTATTTTTATAATGCATATAGACGCATTTTACAATCAAAGAATAATTCCAATTTTAAAATGTAAACTTTTAGAAATTTTAAACAAAGGAAAGACAGTTCCCTATTTATTACAAAGGTCTTCATGTAAAAATCTGCCATGGTGCAAAACCCCAGAAAGACAATAAAAAGGATTAATGAATGATACAGAATGATGAAATTCACTTCGGTGAGAGTAGTTCATATTTCCTTAAACCACATGGCTAAGGATTTCACCATAACCTCATAAAAAGAGGTAATTGAGGCTAACCTCAAAAATCACACTGAATTTTTTTATGGTAGGTTACAAGGATATATTTGCCTAAATTAATTTTTTAAGTATTTAAAGTATAGAACCACTTCTAAAATGGTGCAAGAGCTCTTCCAATATCTGCTTGACCATAACAGCTTGAAAACTCTAATAAAAAATTGTCAAAATAAACTTTGAACTTTGAAAATTAACCAATGCTTTACAATCATCTGCGAAACATTTATTCAAGAAAAATGGCTGAATCTCAGTAATAACAGCAAGCTTTGTTGGTGTTTTGCCTTGGCCTATCACATCCTCTCCTACACAGCTCTGTGGTAACCTTGAAAACCAACAGCCTCATAATGAGAGCAGCCATAAAAACCAGCAAATTACCAGCCACTGAAGTGAGCGGAATGGGTTTGAAGTTTCTCAAAAGCTCCATCCCCAGAGAATTGTCTCTGTTTGACCTATCTGGCAGTTTCCTAGAAATCCACACTCCCAAGGCTTCTGTTGGTTAATTTTATGTGTCAGTGTGAATGGGTCATGGTGCCCAGATTATTCAGTCAAACATTCTTCTGGGTGTTTTTGTGAAGATATGTGTTAAATGAGATTAATGTTGAAAGCACTGGACTTTGAGTGAAACAGACTGCCCTCTAATGTGATGGGACTCATCGAATCAGTTAAAGTTATTAGTAGAATAAAAACTGATCTCCCCCAAGCAATAAAGATTTCTGCAGATTGCCTTTGGACCCAGACTGTGATTTTTCCCTGGGTCTCCAACCTGCTGGCCTACTCTGCAGATTTTGGCCTTGTACCACCACAATTGTGTGAGTCAGTTCCTTAGAAATAAATCTTCTCTGTCTCTCTGTCTCCATGGCCTCTCCCTCTGCTTTTCCCTCTCTCTGCCTATGCACAAAGAATAGTTCACATTAGCACACAGCAAAATGGTGCTGTCTGCAAGCCAGGAAGACAGTCCTCACCAAGAACTGACTCAGCCAACATCCTGGTCTTGGACTTTCCAGCCTCCAGAACTGTGCGAAATAAATTTATGGTATTTTGTTACCATAGCCCAAGCTGAATAAGATACCTACCACATACAAAATTTAACTTGAACTGATTCAAAGACTCAAGGATTCAAAACGACAAAATTCTTAGAAGCAAATAGAAGCATAAATCTTAGTGATCTTAGATTGGGCAATAGTTTCTTAGGTATGGCATGAAAAGCATCATCACAGTTTAAAACTTTTTTACTGCCAATAATCCTATGTAAAAAGTTTAAAAACAACAAACAATGTGGGAGAAAATATTTTCAAATCAAATATATGATAAGGGATTTATATTCAGAACATATAAAGAATTCTTACAACTCAATAATAAAGACACAACTCAATTTTTAAAATAGGCAAATGATTAGAATGGACCTTTCTCCAAGAACATATCTAAGAGTCACTAAGCTCATAAAAAGATGCTCAACATCAATAGTTATCAGGGAATTTTAAATCAAAACCCAATGGGATACCACATCTTACCTACTAGAATGGCTATAATAAAAAAGAAAACAATAGCAAGTGTTGGCAAGAATGGAGAATTTGGAACCCTCAAAATCTTGCTGCTGAGAACGTACAATGATGCGGCTACTTCGGAATACAGTTTGAAAATTCATTACAAAGTTAAATGTAGATGTACCATACGGCCCAGAAGTTCTACTGCTAGGTATTTACCTAAGAGAAATTAAAAAGCATATGTTCATACAAAAAATGTGTACACATGTTCATAGCAGCGTTATTCATAATAGCCAAATGCTGAAAATAATTCAAATATCCCTCAACTGATGAATGGATGAACAAAATATGGCATAGCCATACAATGGAATACTATTCATTTAAAAAAGTGAAGTACCAATACTTGCTATCATATGAAAGGAACTTTAAAAACCTTATTCAAGTGAAAGAAGTCAGACACAAAAGCCGTATGTTGTATGATTCCATCACTATGAGAAAAATCTAGAATAGGCAAATCTGTAGAGACAGGAAGAGATTGGTGGTTTTAGGGACTGGAAGGAGGAATGGGGAGTGACTGCTAAGGTGATACAGTTCAACTATTTGTCCTTGTCAAAGTTCATGTTGAAATTTGATTTCTAATGTTGGAGCTGGGGCTTGGTGGGAGGTGTTCTGGTCATAAGGGCAGATCTCTGACGAATTGCTTGGTGCTGCCTTCATAGCAATGAGGGAGTTTTGCCTTATCAGATCCCTTGAGACCTGATTGCTAAAAAGAGCCTTGGGCTCCCCAACCCCTGCTCCCTCTCTGGCCACATGACATGCTGGCTTCCCTTCGCCTTCCTACATAAGTGGAAGCTTCCCGAGGTCCCTCACTAGAAGTACAAATACACTAAGAAATAAGGGATATGGGTTTCTTTCCACAAGGATGTAAATATCCTGGGATGAGGTGGGGGTGATAGTTGAACAACTTTGTTAACGTACTGAAACCCACTGAATTGTACACTTAAAAAATAAACAAAAATGTTAAGGGATTTTAAAAGCATCTCTCTTTTTTTGCATGAATATATATTAAAAAAAAAAAGAAAATAGGCTCAGTAACCGTAGCATAGTGGTTATGACAGCAGCCACATACACTGAGGCTGCCGGGTTTGAACTTGGACCAGGCCAGCTAAACAACAATGACAACTGCAACAAAAAAATAGCTGGCCATTGTGGTGGGCACTTGTAGTCCCAGCTACTAGGGAAGCTGAGGCAAGAGAATCGCTTAAGCCCAAGAGTTTGAGGTTGCTGTGAGTTGTGACACAACAGCACTCTACTGTGGGCAACATAGTGAGACTGTCTCAGAAAAAAAAAAAAGAAAATAGACATAAGCAAAGAAGCTGATTATCAATTATCCTGCCACTAAGAGATATGCTGTTAATATTCTGCTGTACATCTTTCCAATTTGTAAAAATTTCTTTTTATTTTATGAAAATAACAAGTACACAGAATTTTAAATATTAAATACTTCTCTTTAAGCCACTGCTCAGCTGTCATCTCAAACTTCCCTCTGTTGTCATCCTTGGAATTCCCTTTGCCCCTGTCATGAATCTATGCCCTGCTTCCTTGGTTTCATGTCTTATTTCTTGCTTTTAATCTCTTCTTAGGCAGACAGAAAGTCTTGGGCGACAGTCCTAGCAATATGACTGTCTCTTGGGTCACACGGCTGCATTTGGGGCTGGTGGCCCTTGGCCTACATGTGCAGTTGCTATCCCAGGCTTCTTGCTTTACCATCATCCTGGAGACGTCCCCGTTTCTCCCTGTGATGAATTCCTTATTTTCTTTACACCAACTCTTCTGTCTGAGTTTAATCCCTTATTTCGTTGTACCACATCCTCTACTGGATTCCTGAAGAAAAGATACATGGGCAGTCAAGTTTTTGAGGCTTTGCATGGTGAACAGTGTTTTTACTCTGTGCTCATGTTTGAATGATAGTATGGATAGATTGAGAACTCCAGGTTTGGAATGTTAAAGATGCTGCCCGTTACCGCCTGGCATCTGTGCTTGGCACACAACGTGCCCTACCAATCTGGAAAATCATGTGCTCTGTCAGGGAAATTTTCTTGAATCACTTCATTGGAAATTTTTTCTCCTCTGTTTTCTGTTTTTTCCTTTCTGGAATTTCTGTTATTTTGCTTTTGGACCTCCTACACCAATCCTTTGGAGTTTCTCTCTTTTTTTTTCCTTTGCTTTACTTTCTATGGGCAAGGGTTCAACTCTATCTCCCATTCCTTCTAATGCCTTTTCTTCTTAATTGTGCTGTCACATTTTTAACTTTTAGCTCTTTTGTTCTCTTTGTGAGGTAGGGACATAGAAAAGGTATGGGTTTCATGGATATATTATCTTCTCTTAGCTCTCTAATGATAATATTCACACTTGTCTAAGCATTGTTCTCCCGATTTGCTTCTAGTTGCTTTCTCTTTGCTTGCATCTCCATCCTCCAGATTAAAGACTCCTCTGATGTCTCATATTCTTTGAGTGACTGCTCACAATTAAGAGTTGAGGACTGGGCTTGGCGCCTGTAGCTCAGCAGCTAGAGAACCAGCCACGTACACCGGAGCTGGTGGGTTGGAACCCAGCCCGGGCCTGCCAAACAACAATGACAACTACAACCAAAAACGAAATAGCTGGGTGTTGTGGCAAGTGCCTGTAGTCTCAGCTACTTGGGAAGAGGAGGCATGAGAATTGCTTAAGCCCAAGAGTTGGAGGTTGCTGTGAGCTGTGACAACACAACACTCTAGCAAGGGTGACATAGTGAGACTCTGTCTCAAAAAAAAGAGTTGAGGATTAAAGAAGCTCTGAATACCTAGGTCAGGCTTGACCACCCTGAACTTGACTGTAGGGTGAACTGGGTAGGACATTTCCTGGGGAAGACCTATCTTTACACTTTTGCTTTGCACTGACCCAGTAAGACAGGGAGTTTTCTTCTTATTTGTTTTCAAAAAGGTGAACGTCTGGGTGCCGTCATTCTGGAACTGAGTGAGAGATGGGCTGCGAGTTCCTATATTCAGCACTGAGAAAACATACAGGCACTTAATTCCCTATTCTAGGTACTCACTGTGCCTGTCAATCCACTAATATGTCCATTTCCAGAAAAATTTGTTCCTGCTTGATCTGAGACTTTGGATTTGGTTCTGAACTCACCCCAGCACTGGTTTAAGGTTATCCTTTTCCATGTCTAGAAGGGAAGAGTTGTTATGACAGAAAAGCTGACAACAAGAATCAAATCTTAGATTTGACATTTCAAAAATACAAACCCTAAAGGACTCAGGACATTCAAGTTTATATAACGATGGAGAAAAAAATCTTTCTAAAACTTGGAAATAAGGCAAAAATGATGGCTGCATGACCTTTCTTAAAAGCCTTCAAAGGCTTATCTGACTCAATAGGGGGATGTGCCTTTGACTGTGGTCCAGACATGTCATAACCCTGAAAACCTAGAGATTAACGTACAGAAAAATGATAAGGTATGAAGATTTTTCAGGGGGAGGAAAGAAGCTTGATAAAGAAGATACCCCCAAAGCTTGCATGTTTTTTACTCAATAGAGCATTAACTTGTTTTGTAGCTATTTAGCAATCTTATGTGGGTCATTACAGAAGTTTTGAGATACACAAAAATCAAGAAACCTAAAATCTGCGTGGATAGAAACAAATGAAGCCCTTCCAGCAACACCAATAAGCCATAGCAAGTTGAAACTTGCATAGATGAACCAGAAAGGAAGCTGTTGACTGTGTTTCTTGGTAGTGAAATAGTGGATCATAATACAGTCTGTCTCAAAACATTCGTAGGGACCTACATATTTCAGTATTCCATTCCCCACAAACTATAATCTTCCTTTTTCTTAGAACTTCTTCAAATTAGCTCTTATTTTTCTCCTGGTGCCCTCATTAGTTAGTTAATAAAACTCTGGCATGAGTTTGTCAGCTATGTGTAGGAGAATTGTCTCTTTTAACAATTTGAGAATTATGCTTTTACACCTTGTCTTTGTCTATTTTGTGTTTCTATAAAGAATACTTGAGACTTGGGTAATTTATAAACAGTAGAAGTTGATTTGACTCTCAGTTCTGGAGGCTGGAAAATCCAAGAGCATAGTGCTGGCATCTGGCAACGGTCTTCATGCTGTGTTACCCCAAAGTGGAAGGTGGAAGGGCAACACACACACAAGACAGAGAGGGAAGGGCCCAACCTGTCACAATAACTAACCCATTCCTGAGATAATGGTTTTAATCCACTTAAGAGAGTAGGGCTCTCATGGCCTAATGACCTCTCAAGATCCTATCTCTCATCTCTTGGCAATTAAATTTCAACATGACTTTTGGAGGGGATGTTTCAATCATAGCAACCACAAATGAAAGATCTGGAAAAATAGTGCTCAGTGAGAATAAATTGTTTTTCTTGAACCAGATTAGATGAAGAGTCCCTGGGGTGAGGGAGAGGAAGAGAGTCAGAGGAAAGCAAAAGAGCACAAAACCTGGCAGGTCCTCAAAAGAGGATTTTTTCTGCCCCCTGCTTCCGAGTGGGTTTTAGGGAAGATGACATGCCAGGGACATCCGAGAAGTTTGGGAGGCTCAGAGAAGAACTGGTACCTTCTTCTCCATGGAGAAGACAAACCTAATGCCAGGGAAGTACTAGAGAGATGCCTACAGGAGTATCTGGGAAAATGGTCCAAACTTGGTATCTCAGAGTTCTGTGCAGCCCAGCATGCTTAAGGAAATGTTTCCCATGTGTGGACGTAGCTAAAGAAGAGCTGGACTTGGAGAAGCACGTAGTTGTGATAAGGAAGGTGTGTGGACACAACAATGAAGACAAACTGGATTGAGGACAAACCAGCAGATGCCTGGGTAGATGAATGACAAGAAACCAGACGTCCCCCGGCTACCTCATGCCAGTCTGAGCTATAAGTCCTTGGAAACTTAGACATGATCCTAGGAAACAAAAAGGGACCATAAATTGACTGTGATGAAGTTGGCTTCACTCAGCAGAATAGGAGCTTGAAATAGAAATAGAGGTATAGGATATAAATAATTTATCTTTTTTAAGAAAGTGGATTATGCCATACTTACTAATACATATTCCACTCAATAACATAGCATGGATATCTTTATAGGTCGATAAATACTCTTCTACAATGCCATTTTTCATCATTGCGGAGCATTCCACCATATGTGCTAGTTTAATAATCTAGAAAAACTATACATTTCTCCTTCCAACTGGTAGGCACAATCGGTGCCAATGATTTTATTTATTAAGTCTTGAGTTAAAATAACATCTTTACTTATTGGGAAGAATCACAAACAGGATGGATTCCAACTAATGACTGTAGTCAAGGAATTGGTGATCAGTGTCAGCAAAATCAAGCTAACTTTAGAAAGTCCTTTCATGAAACTGGTGATGATTAATTTGGGCTAGCCATACTACAGTGACATTGATTCAACTGTTTATGAGGAGACCTCTAGGGTTGGAGGACACCTGGGATCTTCCCTAATGTGTGTCTTGAGTAATAGCAAAAGTCAACTGTCTACCTGCCCCCTGGTTCTGTATATGTGCCGCCAGCAACTAGAAGGCAGGGATGCGCCTGCTAGGCACATATTGGTGTTGAACTTCTCAACCTATAACACAAAGCAATGAATAAGCTTGTTCCAAAAGGCATGGAGGAGACTGTTGTGTGCTCCCACACTTGAAGGAAGGACTCCTTCCGTAATATAGACAGATACCAGTGCCTACAGGGCTGCGATCCCATGGCATTACTGTGATAATGCCCTCAGTGGCCCTGAAAATCACACCCTATGCAGGAGCAAAGGTCCCAGAGTTAATCAGTTACCTGTCAATTTCCCCAGAATGCTGGTTTTAATCACTCCTTTCTTCTTTGAGGGGCTTATATTTTCTACAAGTCAAAGTTCCTCCAGTTGATATCTGTGATGGGATATTATTTTGTTTTATTTTATTATTAAATCATAGCTGGGTACATTAGTGCAATCAAGGGGTACAATGTGCTGGTTTCGTATACAATCTGAAATATTTTCATCAAACTGTTTAACACAGCCTTCATGGCATTTTCTTTGTTATTGTATGAAGACATTTGTATTCTGCATTTAGTAAGTTTCGCCTGTACCCTTCTAAGATGCACCATAGGTGTGGCCCCACAAATTACCTCCCTCCTCCCCTCCCTTGCCCCTTTCCCCATATTCTTGTGCTATAGTTGGGTTATAGCCTTCACATGAAACCTATAAATTAGCTTCATAGTAGTGATACAGGACAAGACAGCTCTACAACCGCTGCCTTGGCCCTAGCAGTGCTGATGCTGTGACGGATGAAGAAACCGGCTTGAAAAAGAACCAACCACCTGTGCGGAAAACACTGGCACCTTGCTGTCTGCTGCTCGTGCACATCTGACTGGTCAATAACCTGTCAGTCTCCAGGGCCCGGGTCTTCATTGGATGACTGATGAAGACCCACCCCCAAAAAATCCCATATAAACCCACAGAGCAGAGAGCTCAGACGAGACTTCGAGAATTCGGTAGGACGGGGGAGTGAGAAGAGCTCAGAAGCAGACATCGGAGAGGGAACGGGAAGAGCTGCCTGTTTCCCTCAGAAGTGGACTTCGGCTGGAACCCAGAGCGGGAACAGGAAGAGCTGCCTGTTTCCCTCAGAAGTAGACTTCGGCTGGAACCCAGAGCGGGAACAGGAAGAGCTGCCTGTTTCCCTCCAGAGGCCAGGGAGTTTGCTCCCCTCCTGGGTCCTCTTGCCTGGAGGTTTAGTTCTTCCTCTACTTATAATTCTTTCCTATAAATAAAATCCTGACCTACCACTATTCTTCT
>CAUYRH010042681.1:0-21916 GCA_963574655.1 Perodicticus potto | reverse complement strand
AAAATAACAGAAAGAGAGGACCTACAAAAGAAAAAGTATTTATTGTAGAATAGCGTGCTGCAGTAGGAATATGCACATCATATTAAACTGTGTGCATTCAGGAGGTAAAGGAAAAGACTGTTTTTAAAGAAAAAATAGGAGTATTACATAATTGTTTTGAAAAAAAATATCTTTGGCTGCAAGGATAAAGAATAAGGATAACAACAGTTGGCAAGACTGATAACTTCTTAGAAAAAAATTTTTGTCAGCGGTGTATATTAGAATGGTCAGGAGAAAACTTCTAAACACGGATAAAAAATGTTCTCACATAGTAATGAGAAAGTCTCTTGAATGTTATCACAATCAGGTTGATAAAAATATCTCCGATTGTATGTGAAGCCTGCACACTGTATTCCATGACTGAATTATTGTACACAGCTAAGACTCAATAAAAAATAATTAAAAAAAAAAAAAGAAACATAATTCACAGAGGGCACTTAGAACAGCACCCAATAAATGTTTATCACTATTTTTAAGTAAATCAAGAAAATAATACCTGTAATACATGCTAAATTGTAAACGCATAGGTTTCTGAGATAGAAAATTGTAGAGGAGGGAGATATTAGTACAAGTGACATAAGCTAATAGACATTTTAAAATTAAGGGATTTTTAAAAAATTACTATTGATTTAAAAAAAGGCAAGGGAAAGCAAAGAGAAAGAGTTGTGGAATTAATAGAAAATAAAAATAAAGGCTCGGCACCTGTGGCTCAACGGGCTAAGGCTCCAGCCACATACAACTGAGCTGGCGGTTCGAATCCAGCCCAGGCCCGCCAAACAACAATGACAGCTGCAACCAAAAAATGGCCGGGCGTTGTGGCGGGTGCCTGTTGTCCCAGCTACTTGGGAGGTGGAGGCAGGAAACTCACTTGAGCCCAGGAATTGTAGGTTGCTGTGAGCTGTGATGCCACAGCACTTTATCCAGGGTGACAGCTTGAGGCTCTCTCTCAAAAAAAAAAAAAAAGAAAAGAAAAGAAAAATAAAGCGATGAAAATAATTCAAAATAGGATAATTAGAATAACTGTAAATGGAGTATAGAACCCACATGTATCATGTTTAAAAATGTTAACCTTAAAACATAACAAGGGATCAAGATAAAACATGAAAATATATGTCAGAACACAGAGGACAAAGTAATAAACTGAATTCTTTCACAAGGAGGCAATAAATCAAAATCAATAGAATTTGGGAAGGTCTACAGGACAAACAACCCAGTGTTCAATAAGTAAATTGCCTGGGAAAAGATACTGGGAGAGAATATCCATCTGAAAACAGACCTGAGAGATGTAAAAACTTATTATAATACAAGAATCTAAGTCGGATCCTAGTTCAAACTAATCATTCGAAAGAGAAAATCAAGGCTATTTGAACAATAACTGGACATTTGATGATACCAGGAATTATGGATAATTTGTTAAGTGTGAGAATGATACTATAATTGTGTCATTGAAACTGCTGTAATTGTCCAGGGCAGTGGCTCATGCCTGTAATCCCAGCACTCTGAGATGCTGAGGCAGGTAGATTGCCTGAGCTCAAGAGCTCGAGACCAGCCTGAGCAAGAGTGACACCCTGTCTCTAAAAAATAGCTAGGTCTTGTGGCGGGGACCTGTAGTCCCAGCTTCCAGGGAGGCTGAGACAAGAGACTCACTTTGAACCTAAGAGTTTGAGGTTGCTGTGAGCTATGATGCCATGGCACTCTACCAAGGGCGAAAAAGTGAGACTCCATCTCAAAAAAAAAAAAAAGTGCCCTTGTCAATACATATTGAATATTTACAATGAAATGATATCTGAGGATTAGTTCAAAATCATGTGGAGCATGGAGAAGCAGAGAAGGAGTGAATGAGGTCATAGATGACATGATAATGGCCTAACTCAGATGGAACCTGTATTCAAGTATATATAATGTATACTTAAAAGTATATACAATGTATATTTAAAAGTAAAAGATAAGAAAGTTATACCAGGAAAATACTACTTCAAAAAAGGATAAAAGTAGCTATATTAGTATCAAGTAAGATAGATGTTAAAGCAAAAGTGATTATTACAGATAAGGGGGTCATGTGATGGAAGGATTAATTTTTCAAAAAATATAATTATCGAACAATCACATCCAACTAGTAACATAGTTTCAAAACATATGAAACAAAGTTGACAAAAATAGGAGAAATTGATAAATAAACCATAGAAGTGAATAATTTTAACACAGCTCTAAGAATTTGATAAATCAAGAAATATAAAAATCAACAATATATTAAAACACAATTACAATTACTAGTTTAATATGCATGGACTCATGCCCCCAAAGAAATGGATGATGCACATTACTTTCCAGCATATATGTAACAGTCATGAGAGATAATGTATACCAAACTATAACAGAAGTCTGAAGACATTTTTTAAAAATTGACATTATAAACTAAACTCTCTGACCATAATATAATCAGCTTAGAAATGAATGAGTTAAACTTAAAACTCATGCATTTGGACATTCTAAAAACACTTTTAAATCACTTGTAGGTCAAAAAGGACAACTGTGTAAAATTAGAAATTACTTATAACTTAAACACACATCAAGAGTTACAAGGGAGATAAAGCATTACACAGAGGGAGATTTAGAGCTTTAAAAGCTCATAACAGAGAAAGAGAAAAACAGAAAATCCAAAATCAGAACATCCACTTAATTTTATTACTTTTTATTTCAAAATATTAAGGGGATAGAAATATTTTAGTTACATGGATATCTTTTTTTATTGTTTTTTTTTTTAAATCATAGCTGTGTACATTAATGCAATCATAGGGTACAATGTGCTGGTTTCATATACAATCTGAAATATTTTCATCGAACTGGTTAACATAGACTTCATGGCATTTTCTTAGTTATTGTGTTCAGACATTTATATTCTGCATTTAGTAAGTTTTGCCTGTACCCCTCTAAGATGCACCGTAGTTGTATCCCACCAATTACACTCACCCATCCTCCCTCCTCCCCTCCCTTGCCCCTTTCCCCATATTCTTGTGCTATAATTGGGTTATAGCCTTCATATGAAAGCTATAAATGAGTTTCATAGTAAGGCTGAGTACACTGGATACTTTTTCTTCCATTCTTGATAAAAATTTTTAATAACACCACTCTACTTATTGCTGACTTGTGACCTAGCAAGATCTTCCTTTGAGAAGCTACATCAATAAGGATGTTTTGGGCTACAAACCACAGAAAACCCACTAGAATTTAGCTTTAAAACTGCATTCTCTCTCCCAATGGCCGAAGTTAGATCAAAAACAAATTTTTTTTTGAGACAGAGTCTCATTTTGTCACCCTTGGTAGAGTGCTATTAGAACAATTTTTAACGAGAAAATAAAGTAGTATTGGATTATAACACAAAGTATAAAATAAATACCCATGAGCCCATACTGCCATAAATAAATGTTTGAATAAATAAATGAGGAAGAAGAGACAGATCAGTCCTGCAGAAGAATTCCAATTTTATGTAAATACTCTGCCCTCAAGGAAATGGAATGTAGTTTCCTACTTCTTGAGTGTGGGCTGCCCATGGAGACATCTTACCAAAGAGTATGGTATGAAAAGGGGAGAAAAGGGGAAGAAAGCCTCGATGCCTGTGGGTCAGCAGTTAGGGTGCCAGCCACACCGGAGATGGTGGGTTTAAACCCAACCTGGGCCTGCCAAACAACAATGACAACTACAACCAAAAAATAGCTTTCCTATAGTCCCAGCTACTTGGGAGGCTGAGGCAAGAGAATCACGTAGGCCCAAGAGTTTGAGGTCATTGTGAACTGTGACCTCCATGGCACTCTACCCAGGATGACAGCTTGAGATTCTGGCTCAAAAAAAAAAAAAAAAAAAGAGAAAAAGAAAAGGGGAGGAAAGAGTAAATTTATAGTGGTGAAATCTGACATGCACTACCTCAGGCAAGGGGTCAAGGTCAGTACCAATAGTAATAAATCAGCTTGAAAGTATGTGTCCTCGAGGTGATGGGAGGAAAACGGCACTTTACCTCTGTGGTCGTCTTCCCGCCAAACCCTATAACCCCAGTATAACCACGAGAAGAACATCAGATAAGTACCAGAAGAGGGTTATTCTACAAAATACTTTACCTGTACTCCTCAAAACTGTCAAGGTGAATCTGAGAAACTGTCACAGCCCAGAAGAGGCAAAGGACACATGACAAACAAATGAAATGTGGTATCTTAGGTGTGATCCTGGAACAGAAAAAGGACACTGGGTAAAACTAAGGGTATTGGAATAAACTATGGACTTCTGTTAGTCATGATATATCAATATTGGTTTATTAATTGTGATAAACGTGCCATCCCAATGCAAGATGTTAGTAGCCAGGGACCCTGGGGGAGGGACACGTGGGAACTCTCTGTACTAGCTTCTCGATCTTTCTGAGTATCTAAAACCATTCTTTAAAAAAATGTCTGTTTTTTAAAACGTCTCTTTCACCTGAAAGAGAGGAGAGATCAGGCAGGTCCAAAGTTGGTTGAATCAGCAGATCAGCAACATTGCACTCAGGCTCTTTCTGTCTGCCTGCTCTGCCCAGCCGGCGTGGGCTGCCCTCAACTAGTTGGTGTCACGGTTGTAAGAGGACTGTTGGAGCACTGGGGACACAGGCAGAAGTGCTGGTGTTCGTTCAACAGGAGGAAAGGAACCTTTTTAATTGTTTCACAGATAAGTGTAAAGATTCTTTCCCTCAAAGCCTCCAGATCACCCCTGGAGACCACCCAGAACTGGTGGCATATCTTCCCCTGAGCCAATAATCCCTGACAAGGCAATGAGGTGACCACAATGGCCCCATAGGAACTGGGGCTTCCCCTGAGTCTCATGGTGGGGGCATCTAACCAGCTGACTTCCTCTAGGCCCTTGAGCAGGGATTAAGCAACTGTCGTGCTGCTGTCCACGCTGAAGCAAAGCTGATGACTTTCTTGCTTTTCCAGGTTGAACACACCCCTCCGATCCCTATTAAACACCACCCTCTTTGTGTGGCCATTTCTCCAATTCGTGTAAGTTATTTTGAAGGTTAATCCTTAAATATTTGATATTAAGCTGCAGGTGTATTATTTTTCTCTTTTCTTCACAGTGGCTACTTAATGGCATTACTGCTCACTGGAACTCTGCTCATCTCCAACTGAACAGGGAAAGCTGCTTGGCTCAGGTCCCTGCCTTGGGTTAGTTTGGGCACACTCAGATCTGTACTCTATTTTCAGGGCTTGCATGGAGCTCTGATAAGGAAAAAATTTCCCCCTGCTTTTCATCAGAAAAATGTAGATGACGTGTGCATGTAACAGATCCTCCATCAGAGTTCACAGTGCCTCACTCCTATTACACTACTGCGGCCTGTCAGTTTCAGGTTCTTCAAAGGGTAGCAAAGCATATCAAGCTAAGATGCCAGTTTTTCTACTTGTAGTCATTTTTGTAAATAATTATAACCAGTAATCTGAGTCCCACATTCTTTTTTAGATGTGGGGTAGGAGAAAATCCTCAAAAATAAAATGGGCAAAACTTTTATTTATTTAAATGAAGATGGACATTGACGGAAACCACAGTTGCTTTCTCTCCTAAAACCAAGACAAGCAAAGCTTGTCCATGCCAAAGGAAAGCTGGTGACTTTCCTGCTTTTCCAGGTTGAACACACCACTCCAGTCTCTATTAAATGCCCCCCTCTTTGTGTGGCCATTTCTCCAATTTGTGTAAGTCATTTTGAAGGTCAATCCTTAAATATTTGTGAAAATCCAGAAAATTCACAAGCTACTTAAGTCATGTGGGAGAAAAAAAGGTAAGAATGAGAATGAGTTAAAGACCTACATTCTACAAATGTACTTGTCAGGGAGTGGTAAGTCCCATGGTAAAATGAATCCACCAGGTTTTGAAGTCAGGTTACTCCCCTGAGAAAGACAATTCTATTCAGAGAAGACTTTGCTCAAGAGTGAAAACAAAATAAAAGCAGACATTGAAAACTACATTATTTCCTAGTGAAACGTATAAGCTGAGTTTGGTGAAGGAATAAGGAGTCGAGAAAACCACCTTTGTCTGGCCACATAGACAAGAAGCAAAAAATAAAACAAGCAAATAAACAATTATCTAATGAACATTTCTGAGCCTTCTATACTTTTTCTTTTACCCAAATCCCTAGAGAGTCAATGATATGGGCATGGGTTATGATAGCTGAAGGACTTGTTCTGAGAGAGCGGTGTGTGTGTGAGTGCACGTGTGTGCACACGTGTGTCTATGCTTGTGTGTTTTGCTGAACAGGCAGGAGAGAAAGAGTGAGAAGGACAGATAGACAGAGGGAGAAAGAAACTGCAGGACACCTGTACTTATTTGAAAGGAGAATGTTTTATTCCAGTGGTTCTCAACCTTCCTAATGTCGCAACCCACAGGTTGAGAACTGCTATTTTATGCCAAAGTGTTTCAATCCCCACTCTGTCTAGAAGCCACTTCATAAGTACAGGAGCCTGGCTCACCTTTATCGAGGGTGCAAGATGAAGATGTTAGGACAACTTAAAGACATGGCAAGTGTTAGGAATTGGCAGGTGCCTGATTATCAAGGAGCAGGTGAGACTAAGGGGATGCCGCTGCTGTCAATCCCTCCCAGGTATCATTTCCTGGTCACTCCCTATTAAATTTCTTTCAAGCAGCTGTGCCTCAGAATATATTACCTGATGAAAGATAGTTAGTGCCAGAATGCAAGCCTAAGTGTACCTACTCTAAAATAGGCTTGGTAATCCTCTGACATAATGTAGTGGGCAGTTCTTAAAGTTTTCACCAGTGGGGAGCTGGGATGTTCTGGGGTATTTGAAGAGTTTAAGGTGTGGGAAAGAGTAGTAATTAAAAGTACAATGACACCAGATAGCTCTTGCTGAGTGCCACCAATGCATAGGGGAAAGACAAGGACAGGCTGTCAGTGAATAACCACAGATTTATGGCAAAGAGTGAAAGTTAGAGGAATTCTTTGGCAGCACATGAAGAGTTCTCACCTCCTGCAGCCAGAGGCAAATAGCAATAATGAAAATAAAATAAATAAAACATAAAAAGTTGAGGGTCAAGCCTAGGATTTAATGATAAGTTTAGTAGAGCTCCAAAGAAGATATAATTCTCAATGTCAGTGAGTTTTTGCACCTAAATCACAGCCTGGGTTAAGAGGAAGTGCGAGTTCAGACTTGGGATGGGGATATCTGGGTCGATGTTTCTTAAATGAGTGCTAAAAACCTGGATTCCCTTGAATCCTAGGGCCCACAGCAGTGGCCCACTCTTGCTTCCATGAGGATGATGGAGAATATCCACCTTGCAAGGCAACACATTTCCCTTCCCCATCACAAGATCTATCCCACATCCACTCCCAATCAAATCAATAACTAGAATCCAGTTACAGCATAACTTGATTGGGGAAGTGTTGGGCCCGGTAAATGAGAAAGGGAGCAATGTGCTGAAGAAGCTGCAGGAACTAGCAAACATGCAGTAGCAAAATCCGGGAAGTATGTATGAGGTTGAATCCTGAGACAACTCCATCAAGAGGGAAGGAATTATAAAGTCATATAGGTCTGAGTTTGTTGTTATAGAAACTCTCCCATATACCACAGTGTTATACCCCCCTGGCAAGGACCCTGGAAGATCATCCTCTGGGAATAGAATGGTGAGTTGGCTCTCAAAAGCATGGTAATGTGATGAGCTACACCTAGTGAAGTAGAATTACTAGAACTCCCATGGAAAATGATGAAGGAAGGGATCAAAAATGTTCACAGAAAAGTGACATGCTAGACTTGATATGCTGTGAAAATCCAGAAAATCCACCAGTGACTAGATCACATGGGAGGTCTTGGAGGACACAAAAGGTGAGAGAGAGAAATCCCAATAAATACATATGGTGCTCTGAGCTGGAGTATCCTCCAGAGCAATATGGGATACAGTGATGAACGGGGCTTTAGGATGGTTGAGAACCTCAGTATTGGTTGTCCTCCGCAGGCCAAACTCATGGTAAGAGGTGATGTTACAGAGCTGAGCTCCCTGATAGCATTGAGGATAATACCCAAATAATAGAAGCCAAGTGGTGGGGTTAACCATCAGAATCAAGGTGGTATAACTGGTTGGGTAGTGGCTCATGCCTGTAATCTTAGCACTCTGGGAGCGCAAGGTGGGTGGATCTCCTGAGCTTAGGAATTTTAGGCTAGCCTGAGCAAGAGCAAGACCCCTGTCTCTACTAAAAACAGAAAAATTAGCCAGGCATGGTGGCAGGCACCTGTAATCCCTGATACTTGGGAGGCCAACATAGGAAAATCACTTGTACCAAGGAGTTTGAGGTTGCTGTGAGTAAGCTAGGCTGACACCATGGCTCTCTAGCCCAGGTCACACAGTGAGACTCTGTCTCAAAAAGAAAAGTGGGTATAATTACTATAATGAGTATCAAGGACAGAGTTGGGAGAAGGATGCTTGGCAAAGAGTTATGGTAAAAGTTAAAAGAGCTTGGTATTCTTCAGGGCAAGATAAATGGCAGCTAACAGGTATTGCTCAATCTACATATCAAAGGAAATCAAAGATGAATGATCAGAAGGCCAAGAGTAGTTGTACATCATGCCCCTTGTCTAGTTTCTATAACTGGGCCAGTTTGCAGACCTGGAGTCCATTAAACCAAGGAGAACTTTGGTCCTTAGCAAGAAGGATCTTGCATCACCATTGCAGTTACATACAATAACGATTTTCCTAATATTTCTACCCAAGAGACCTATAGCCTTTTACTTGGGCAATCATATGGAGGGGAAATGAGAATGCCCAGCCATTTCCAGGATTATTGGACATAAGATCTGAGTTCAACATTTGAGGATCTGAAGTATCATTATGCTTGTCCTGTTAGAACAGAGCAAGCATATGGGTGTCTTATAATTAAAAGAGACCCAGACCTGGACTGATTCACAGTGGGCAACCTAGGTCCATGAACCCACCAAATGGTCATTTCCTTTCTTTAGTCTCTAAATGTATCATTGGAATGGACATATTTGGTTTTGGCAGGACCCCACATTGATTTCCAGATTTGTGAGTTTGCTGAGTTGTAATTATTATAGTAGAGAAAGTTAAATAGGAAGACTCTGAAACTGCTTCCCCAGCCCCCACCATGGGCTAAAAGACTAACTGAAAATGAAATCAATATTGCATCTTAAGGAGAATGCAACATTGCAATATTGCAAACTCAAACTCAACCAAGTAGTATTTCCAATTCCTGCTACTATTACGGATGCAGTTTTGCTGTTGTTGCTTTTGCTAGAACAGAGAAAGGCAACCTTGGGTATATGGGATATGGACTTGACTTGGCAAACGTATTCTTTTCCATCCCTGTCAAAAGAGAGTACCAGGATCAGTTTACATTCACATGAAGTGGACAACAGTATACATTTACTGCCTTGCCCTGAACCTGTCTGGACATTTGAAGAACATCACATTAGTCCACTAATTTGATGACATCAAGTTAATAGGTTTCCATGAACAAGATCTGGCGACCAATTGAGCCCTTGCTAACACATGCACTTTGGAGAGTATGAGATGAACTCTACAAAGATTCAGGAGTCTGTCATATCTATGCATATTTGGTAAAGAACAAGTTACTGAATTTTATACTTCCTGCCTCACAGAAGAAAAAGTGTTACCTGGTCAGCCTCTCTGAGTTCAGGGGCAGCACTGCTCTTATACATTTACCAAGTGACAAAGAAGGCTACTATGAGTGGGACCCAGAGTGGAGAAAGGATCTGTGTCAGAGGTAGGCTGTGATACAGTAGTCCTGCTGCTTAAACTGTATGCCTAGCAGACCCTCGTTATTAGACGTATCTGTGGTGGGGAAACATGCCATGTGGAGTTTATGGCAAACCCAATAGGAGAGTCACAATGTAGGCCCCTAGAGTTCTGGAGTAAGGCCATGCCATCTGCAGTGGAGAATTATATACCATTTGAAAGAATAGCTCCTGGCATGCTAATGGGCCCTGGTTGATGCCATGCTGAACCATGGAACATCAAGCGACCATGTGGCCAGATTGCTCATGATGGTCTGCGTTCTGTTCAACCCACCAAGTCATAAGGTCAGGAGGGCCTAGGAGCAATCCATCATAAGAGAGAAGTGGGACACTGAGAATCGGGCATGAGCAGGGCAAGTGGAAACAGGAAAGCTGCACAGTCAGGTGGTGTGGACTCTCACACCACCCACCACCACTGCGTCAGCTCCTCCCTACACATCTACAATGTTTACATCTACAATGATGACTTGTAGGCTCGTGAGGGCTACATAACCTCTTATAGATCAACTGATGGAGGAAGAAAAAGGCCAAGCTTAGTGTATGAAAGAGTCAGATTAGCTTGTGGGTACAGGTAAAAAATGGACAGTGATTGCTTTCTAGCCCCTCCTAAGAGTGTCCTTGAAAGACAAAGAGAAGTAAGGGAAAATTCTTCCCCCAGCTGGAAGAGCTTCGAAGTGTGTATTTGATCATCCACTTTTCAGGGAAAAGAAGTGGCCTGCACAGAAGTTCATGGGCAACGGCAAAGGCAAGGCCCAGAAGGAGGAAGACTAGAAGTCTCAGGGGCAAGGACTATAGGGCCGAGACATGTGGATGGAAGTACGGGAGCAGGCCTAAAGCTAAGAGTTTTGCAGGAGAGCACCAGAGTACGTCTACTACAGGAAAGGCCCTAAACACCAAGCCGGTAGAATGACTCACCAGCTGGTGTGAGCTAGCTTCTGTCATTTTCCCCCTAAGCCCTGGTACAAGTGGTAGATAAACACTCTTACCTCAGGAATGGAAAGGTCTGCTTGGGGTTGCGCCCACAGCATGGGCTCCTCCTACTCATTAAAGCTGACTTAGCTGGGCATGGTAGCTCATGCCTCATAGTCCCAGCAACTTGGGAGGCTGAGGCAGGAGAATCACTTGGGCCCAGGAATTTGAGGCTGCAGTAAGCTATGATCACACTACTGCCCTCCAGCCTGGGTGACAGAGCAAGATTTTGCCTCTAGAAATAAAAATAAAAAAATAAGGTTAACTTAGTCATTGCCACTACTAAATGTCCCAGCTGCAAGCCATAGAGATGAATGCTAAGCCCAGATGGAGCAGCATCTCTCAAAAAAACCCAGCCAGCCACCAAGTGGGAAGTCAGTTACGTTGCACCTTTTCCATTCCAGGAGGGGAAGTATGATTTATCTTGATTAGAATTGGTACATATTCCAGGTATGGGTGTAGGGGCACAGTCATCTGCGCCCTTGTAAGGTCAGTCTCCCATTTTGTGAAAGCAAGTTTAAAGTCTTTTGTGAGTTAGAAAAGAAAAATCTGGGTGGGATTTTCCAGGCTACTCCCTTAAGAGGATTAACTGCCTCCAAATGGTCGGTTAATGGATTATTACTTAGCATAAGAATAACCTTGGTAAAGTAGTTATCAGTTAAGCCAGTTAAACCTTAGCCGACAAGGATAGTTTTACATAATAAGTGGTTATCAGTTAGTCCAATTTATCCATAGACCCATAAGTACCAGGCAGTAAAAGGCCTGGGGTCAGGTTTAAGTCATATGTTTATTGATTAAGTCATAAGATTAAGTCATGTGCTTGTTGATTAAGTTGTGTGCCTAAATAAGCCTTGTTGGAAGAAATAAATTTGCCATAATGCCAGAGAGAGCTTCAGCCATCAATCATTCCATCAGCGGTGCTGCCTCTGCATCATTGATCAGGGGGGCTGGGTGGCGGAAACATATGGGTTTAGTTTTCCTGACTGCAAGGCCTCAGGTTGGACCTACAGAGTGTTCCTCTGATGTAGGAGTCCGTCCACACAATTTCACACTGGACCAGCAATCCACTACAGCAAAGGAGGTGCCACAGGACTCTACTAGTCCTACACCACTTAGACGCTGCTGGCCTGATGGAAAGATGAAGCAGACAGGCTTGTAAAGGAGCAGGTTAAGCACCGGCCTGAAGATGATGCCCAGCTTGGAGGGGACACCATCCTCCGGGCTTAAGTTAATCACCATTACATGGTACTATGTCCCCCGTAAGTCAAATACACAGGTCCAGGAACCAAAGAGCGCAAGGAGGCATAGCCCTGCTCTCCATCACTCCCAGTGATCCTTGGGGGAAATTTGTACTCTGGATTCTGTAGGATTAGAGGGTTTGGGTCCAAGAAAGGGAAGAATGCTTCCACCTGGGGACAGAGCAAGTCGCATTAAATCTTAAGCCATAGCTGCCACCAGGTCTTCAAGACCCTTGTGCCCAGGGACTAAGAGGCTGGGAAAGGAGTTGCCCTTCTGATGGGAGAATTGGCTCTGATGGCTCTGGAGCAGTGGGGTTGCTGCTGTACAATGGGGCTGGGTGGTGGTGGTGTCTATGTTGATGCCTCTTGGTCCCCCCTGTAAATCATGATGGTGAACAAGTGAAGCTTACACAGCCTGAGAAGCTCAGGGTGACTAGGGGCTAAGTGATGAGGCTCTGGTCCACCCCACCAGATCCGCCATCAATGTCAGCAGAGACACTCACTGAGCGGAATATGGAATGAGTAAGGGTGGAGGTCAGGGTGACAGCCAGCAGTTATAGTCCCAAGATCAGCTATAGCCACAGGGGCTGTAATTTGTCCCAATAACTGTCTTTCTGAGGTTTCACCAGGCACAGAGACGAGAATCCTGAGGCACAATTCCCAGATGGGGAGAAAGTTGTTATACAATGTGTACCTGAGCATGCAAGAAATGCATGGGAGTGGATGTGGTGATTCGCCACCGACACCACCCTCCTCCCCCCAACCTGGGGACCAGCTACCCTGTCCTTAGCTGTCAGGGTGTTGGCTGCAGTCAGCACATAGACGTGCCCCTTCCAAAGGGAAGCACCACACCCAGGCCTATGCCCTTCCCTGGGGGCAGCTCACACCTAAGGCCCAATTGGTGAGGGGGTGAAAAAACCCAGCCCCTCGCCTCAGTTTAATCCCAGGTTAAGGTGATATCCCAGCTCCAGAGCTCCCCATGTGGCTGCCTGAGGCTCTGTTGCAACAGCAGCAGTCTAGCACCCTCCCTGTCACAGGGTGGCTGGCGACAGGCCCACAAACGGAGCTGCAGGTGCATCTCTGCCTGCGTCTGTTTTCCAGGGAATTTTAGTTTAAGGCCACTTGCAACCGGGTCTACCACAGGCAACTCACAGAAACAGAACAGCAGCTTCTGGGTCAACTGGGACATCCACAGCACCCTTTTCAGAGTTGTTTCAGCCTAAATTGGGAAGTTCAAGTGAACACTGAAGCAGAGTTCTTATAACTCAGGGCCAAACATCTCCACACTACCTATCCTCAAGCCCCGCCCCTACCCCACCACGCCCCCGCCACGCCCCCACCCCACCACGCCCCCTCCACGCCACGCCCCCTTTTCTACTTGAGCCATATTTAATTGATCAAACATTTTGAGGGCTGCAGTTTATTTGCACTGCACTAAAAGAGCAGAAAGAAACAGAGCAGTAAAACTGAAAGAAAAAAAAAAGAGAAAACAAAAACACATGCTGAAAAGTGTTCTCTTTCCAGCCAGTCACATAAATGTCCATAATTAACTCTTTTTGGAGAAGTTTTGAGGATTTGTATCTAACTACTGACCACCGCTGGGTGCAGTGGTTCACTCCTGCAATCCCAGGGCTGTGGGAGGCTGAGGCAGGGTTGCTTGAGGTCAGGAGTTTGACACAAGCCTGAGCAAGAACAAGACCCCTATCTCTACTAAAAATAGATAAACTAGTCAGGTGAAGTGGTGGGCACCTGTAGTCCTAGCTACTTGGGAGGCTGAGGCAAGAGGATGGCTTAAGCCCAGGAGTTTGAGGTTGTTGTGAGCTATGATGAAGCCATGGCACTCTATCCAGGCCAACTGAGTGAGATTCTGTCTCAAAAATGAATAAATAAATAAAATAAACACTGATCACAAAAAGTGATCAGTAAAATCCCTGAAAAGTTAAAGGAAAGGCTTAAATTCTGATTTTAGTAAACTTGTGTGTTGAATTCAATCTTTTGTTATTTTAAAAGTAATTGAATTTGGGGGAGAACAGAGGTAAAAGTTATTATTCTGGCTTATATGGTAGGCTTAATGTGAACAAGTGTTTAAAATTCACTGCTAGATAAGTTAGATTCAGATTCAAAACTTTACTTTTGTTGAGAGATGAATATTCCAAACTTTTTTTTTTTGCTGACAAAACCTTGTTTCCCCCCCACCCTCCCTTTTTTTTTTTCCCCAAGCAGGAAGGCACAATCATTCTACAATACTGCCAAATATAACAAACATCTACAGATGGGTTGGTCTGCAGCTGGAGGCTTTAACTTTGTAGTATTTATTTGAAATGTCCAAGCCAGCAGAGCAAGGCTAAAGCAGAGTGGGCACAATTCACAATGTTTTGGCTCTGGAGCAAATAGCAGTTGAACTTAGTTTTTTCAGCTGAAATGGAATTTATGCAGATGTGCTTTGCACTAAATTCATTAAACAATTACATCCTGGTGCAGTTTTCACATTTTTTGTAAAGGATCTGCATAAGCACTAATTAGATCTAAAACAATGTTACTGGGCAAATTACAGTGCCGATTGTTCGGCTGGTCTTGCGTTCCGCATCTGCTTTGCCGTGATGATGATAATTTAGGTGCAAGCAATACAAATGCTGGGGTTTTGTTGCATTTAACAGAAATATTTATTTAAAACATACTATAGATTAATTGGTAATGTAATCATTTTTAAAGAGCCTCCCAATGTTTTCTCATGGACCTTCAGCGGTAAAATGCAATGTGTGAAGATACGGCCTCTGCAGCTTCTCACAATTGCTAACTGGCATTTCCTCAGTGAGGTTTGCTATTGAAAAGGCAACTTTGCATTTGATTTGGCTCCAAGTGCAAGCTGGGTTTGCTGGATTACAGCAGTGCCTTTCAGAGTGCTGTGGCGTGTGACGTAAAGGCATGCTTTCCTCAACAGCTTCCAGTCCCGGCAACCCAGGCTACCTCTTTGGTCGATGAGTTTGAAAGGGTGACTTAGTGTTGCAAAATTATTCAATGTCTTGAGTACTTCAGACATCAGAGTATGTTTCCTCCATATTCATCTTCTATTTCGTATATCATTAACTATAAGAAGGCCTATTAACATTGAAACATAAAATCAATTCTGCACAAGTGGGGACATTCAGACAGGGTTTCTATGGCAACTTTGAACGTACCAACTTAATTCAGGGCTCGCTCCAGCCCAGAGTCACCTCCATTATTGCTCTCATTCTAGACATTCTTTAACTGGCCTAGCTGGCTTTGCAGTCAGGGATCCTGAGTGTGATCATTCCGCTCTTGTGCAAGATAACCGCTACAACTAGCTAGAATTATCTCTATCTCTGGGAGGGAAGCCAACACGGTGAATCGGTTTGGCCACTGGTTTGCTAAAAACCACTCCTGTTGTTTGACTTTTCAAATGGTTACTTTTATTGTCTGAGGGAGCCAGCTGTATAAGGGCAAGCTCAGTGCCAGCACCGATGGCAAAGATGAAGAGGGAAAATTAAACCCTGAATGTAATCAGTGCAAAAATCTCTCCCCTCTGTGCAGAAATACTGTACTAATTATTAATGCAAAGCACGGCAAGTATTAATGGTGCCCTCAAAATTTAGCATCCATGCCCACCTTTTGGTGGGCCTTTCCATTTTATCCTATAGTTTTTGCTAGGTAAGAGGGATTGAAATTAGAAGGGTGATAATTCCTTCTACAGACTTAATTGGTGAGCCTAAAATTGCTATGCTGGTAGAAATTATATCCTCCTTGAAGGAAAACATAATTTAGCACTGAGGCTTTGGGTTCTTCCAAGACAGAATGCATTATGCCCATATAAAAAAGGCAAAGTCATATTTGTAATAAAAATGTTATTTTTTTAAAGACTCAGGAAAAAAAAAAGAATTAGTAATTACTAATTTGAACCCCAAGTTCTTATTGTTTCACCCTGGGAAGATATTGGTTCTATACTTTATTTCTATTTTGTGTTTGGTGGTAATGGGCAAATAATGAGAATTTATTTTTTCCCAACGTAAAAATAATGAATTATTTCTCAAACTCCCAAAAGTTTCCTTTGGATTGATAGCAAGCGGAGAGAACCCTAACCAAAGCATTGAAATTTTAGAAAATGAGAACAACTAGAAGTGGGTTATTATGACAACTTTTTCAGTTGTAGCAGTGTTAATAACTCCTGTAGTGGACAAAAATTCTAATTAAATATGAAACAACAGATCTCTTGGTAAAACTGATTTCATTCAACTGTTGTACTTTTTGGCTAAAGGGAATCCAATTTTTGGTATGTTGGCATGGGTGATACCACCTTCCACTAACTTTCTAAGTCCCTAGATAGTGGCCACCTGTGGTCCTATGGGTAACTCTTGGTTCCATTTTCTCTCTCTCCTTCTTCCCTGACCTTCTTCCTTCTCCCATTCAACAAGAATTTCTGAATTGTTCCTTTGGGACAAGTACCCTCTTAGAAATGAGTGAGCCAGAGGCCCTGTCTTTGTAGAATTCATGATCTAGTAGGAAACAGCCACACGCCTTTATTCAACCAGGCACACATTGGTTGTTCCTGATAGAAATCTTAGGCTGCATATTGGGAAAACCCAGAGGTTTTCATGGGGCTGTAGTCATTAGAAAGTAACTTTACCTATTTGTGGAACTGAACTCCTGAATTTTATTAGTTAGAATTTTATCTGACTAATATTGCATATCTGCTATAACATTACTGTATAAATTGGCCAACTAATATTCATCCAAGAAAAAATACAGGTTAGCTCTAATCGAGAATACTGGAAAGTTCCACAGTCCTCCAGAAGGTTGTTCCATATGGCCTTGTAGAAATTACCGAGATTAAAATTCCCTCTTAAATGAATCTTCTTTAAGAAGCTTAACCCTGAACCAGTTTGACTTTATATTAACCAGATTAACTTTAAATCACAGGACTTCCAAGCACTTCTGGTAGAAATTTGCCAGGCTAGATGTTACTTGTACACTAGCCTAATGGCGGCGTCTCTGCTTGCAGTTGTAGCTTCCTTGTGTCCTTGCTTTGTGGATGGGAGGAGAATTTCACATTTTGACTCCCACGTGCATATATCAGAAAGGTTTGACACTATAGAGAAATGAACTCAGGATAAATTTTAGGCTATAGTGTTAAATGAGTCTTTGCATAATCTGAAAGGAATTAATTTTTTGATCAAGCCATTTTTATCCATTGCTTTGCAACAAAAGAAAGAATCTATTGTGATGGGAGAAGCCAGGAGCTCATGAATAGCAAAGACAATCCTGGTTATCTGGGGACTGGCTGCCCTATGAAGCACTAACAAAAGCTTAACTGGTAGATGTGGGCCTAAGAGACATTAATACCTAATTATACCTGGAATTTTTCCTGCCTATTAGCACCAATACCCCCTTTAAAACACTCAACAAACCACACATTAAGAGGAAGTTCGGTACTGGGCTAGACTGTCCTTTCTATACACATTAGATTCAAGTTGTTTTGACAACATTTTAAAGCACCTACTATGTGCCACACATGCATATAATTTGAGGACATCATAAAGCTCAAAAGATTTGATCCCTCTTTGCCTTCAAACTACTTAGTGAGGACAGGAACCATGTATGTCATTATTCCTCGTAGCTTCAAAGTACAGCACAGTATCTGGCACCTGGTAGGTGTTTTCTGCTTATGGGTGGAGACAGACACCGAAATAGTTAATTTCAATATGAAACAGTAGGTATAAGGAAGCCATGAAAGTTCATAGGAGAGGGCCCTAATCCAAACTCTTTGATAAAGGATTTGTACATGTTATCTGGGCCTAGAAAACTGGAGAGAGCTTCCAGACAAAGGGAATGGTATGAACAAAGTCATGGAGCTATGCAAAGACATATTTGGAAAAACTACAAGTGGTGTGGTGTTCACAAAGCCTAGAGCTCAAGGTGGATCATGGAAAGATAAAACTTGAGAGGTAGATACGAATCAGACTTGTGTCCTGCAGACCGCCCTGAGGACCTTGGGTTTTACTCCACAGTGACAAGGAGAAGGCATTTGAACTGTTTTCACGACAGGTCACCACTTTCATATACAATCTTCTCTCACCCTCTTATAATAGCTGATATGTACTGAAGGCTTGCTATTTGCTAGTTGCACATCTGTATGTAGACTCCTTTACATTCCCATTTTACAGATGAGAACCTTGACACAGAGAGATTGAGTAACTTGCCTAAGCTTATACTGTGAAGTGCAGAGCTTGCCCTTGAATCTAAGACTGTCACTGCAGCAAGAAACAAGGAGAGTCTGCAGGATTTCACAGAGAAGTAATACCCACTTTTTTGATATCCTTAGTCATAAGGGAAATGCAAATCAAAACCACAAGATAGCACTTCACACCCACTAGCTTGATTAGCATAAAAAAGCCAGATAACAACAAGGAGTGGAAAGGATGTAGGAAAGTCAGAACCCTCAGATGTTTCTGGTGGGAATGTAAAATGGTTCAGTTTCTTTGGAGAAGTCTGACAGTTCTCTGACTGATTAAATACAGAATTAGCTCATGATTCAGTAATTCCACACCTAGGTATATGTTGTAGACCAGTGATTATCAACCGGAGCTGTGCACACTGGTGTACCGTGAAATTTTTTTTTTCTTTTCTTTTTTTTGAGTCAGAGTCTCACCATGTTGCCCTTGGTAGAGTGCGGTGCCATCACAGCTCACAGCAACCTCAAGCTCTCTGGCTTAAGTGATTCTTTTGCCTCAGCCCCCCAAGTAGCTGGAACTACAGGCACCTGCCACAACACCCAGCTATTTTTGGTTGCAGCTGTTGTTGTTTAGCTGGCTTGGGCTGGGTTCGAACTCACCAGCCTGGGTAAATGTGGCTGGAGCCCTACCCACTGAGTGATGGATGTCGCCCCGTGAACATTTTTTTTTTTAATTGTTGGGGATTTTTTGAGGGTTCCCCTTGAAAAATTTTAAAGATCATTAATTAAATTATTTTCAAAAAAATTTCAAAGCACAGTAAGTATATTCCTTTTTTATTCTTTTTTTGATTGACATAATTTGTGTGCTGTAGAAGTTTAACTATAGGTTCAAGTGTGCTGTGAGATTTGAAAAGGTTGAAAAACAGTGCTAAAGACAATGTTAATCTATCAAAATTCATATATTAAATTCAAATGCCTAATGTTTGGAGGTGGGGCCTTTGGGAAGTGACTGTGTCACACTGGCAGAAGCTTCGTGAATGGAATTACTGCCCTTCCTGCCATGTGAGTTTACAGCAGGAAGATGGCCATTCGTGAACCAAAGCAGGCCCTCATTGACATCGAATCTGCCAGCACCTTGAACTTGCACTTCCCAGCCTCTAGCACTATGAGAAATAAATATCTGTCGTTTATATGCCACCCAGTTTATAGTATTTTATTAACAGACTTAGACAGTATACATTCAAGAGAAATGAAAACACACGTCCATGCAAAAATTTGTACAACACAAACGTTCACAGCAGTGTTATTTATGATAGCCAAAAGGTGGAAACAGCCCAAATACCCACCAGTGGATGGATAGATGGATAAACAAAATGAATGAACCTTGAAAACATGCAGAGTGCAGGAAGTCAATCACAAAAACTATATACTATATGATCCCATTCGTAGGTAAGTCCAGAAAAGGAAGAGCCACCGAGGTAGAAAGTGTATTAGTGGTTGCTTAGGCTGCGGAGGAAACAGAGGCATGAAAGGTAATAGCTACTGAAAGGTACAAAGTTTCTTTTTTAAGTGATGAAAATGTTCTAAAATTGGCTGTGATGGTGTTTGAAAAATCTGTGGACATACTAAAAACCACTTACTTGGGCATTTTAAATGTGTCAATTTTATGGTAGGTGAATTATATCTCAATGAAGTTGTTTAAAAAGATAAGCTTTAAAGTTCTCTGAAAGGAATCATCAAGATCCCACGCTACAACAAATTTATAATTCCCCCCGCTTGGGTCTACTTGATTCACAAGGTGGTGTTTTTCTTATCAAGCTGTGCTAAAAGGTAAGGTCATGGGTAGGAGTCAGAAAATTGGATTCAAATCCCGGCTTTGTAAGTTTTCGAATGTGGCACAAGTTACTTAAGCTCTCTGTAAGCTTCGTTTTCCTCATCGGTCACATGGGAGCACTCCTGGTAAGTATCGACCTTGTAGGGCCCTTGTGTAGACTGAATGAGACTGGTTGGGGAGCACTCAGATAATACCTGGTCCCAGCAGGAACTCGAAGCACACTGGTAATTATTCACAACTGAGTTCATGTTAATTATAACAGTTAAGAGAATAAAAAACTTAGTAAAATAATCTCTTCAGATTCCAACAAAACAAACAGTCAAATCAGTATTAAAAAACTAGACTATAGGCTCGGCACCTGTAGTTCAAGCGGCTAGAGCGCCAGCCACATAGACCAGAGGTGGCAAGTTCAAGCCCAGCTGGGGCCTGCCAAACAGCAAAGATAACTACAGTCAAAAAATAGCCGGGTATTGTGGCAGGCGCCTGTAGTCACAGCTACTTGCGAGGCTAAAGCAGGAGAATCTCTTAAGCTCAAAGAGTTTGAGGTTGCTGTGAGCTGTGACCCTACGGCACTCTACTGAGGGCGACATAGTGAGATTCTGTTTCAAACAAACAAACAAATGAAATAGACCATAATGGTTTATTTAATTTTGTCCTGGGCACAGAAAACAATGGTTTCTCATCTCCATTAGGAGGGCTACTATAAGGAAAAAAAGCCCCAGAAAATAACAAGTGTTGGCAAGGATGTGGAATATCGAAACTCTAGTGCACCTTTCAAGGAATGTAAAATGGTGTAGCCACTGTAGCAAACAGTATAATTATGTTTCAAAAAATAAAAAAATAGAATTATATGACCCACCAATTCCACTTCTGCATATACACCCCAAAGAATTGAAATCAGGGTCTTGACGGATGTTTGTATACCCATAGTCATAGCATCCTTACTCACAATAGCCAAAAGTTGAAGCAATCCAAATGTCCATTGATGGATAAATGGGCAAACAAAAATGTACTATATGCATACAATGGAATACTGTTCAGCCTTCAAAAGGACACAATCTCCAACATGAATGAACTTCAAGGACATCGTGCTAAGTGAAATAAGCCAGTCACAAAAGACAAACACTGTGTGATTTCACTTACATGAGGTATCCAGAGTAGTCAAACTTACAGAGATAAAAAGTAGAATGGCAACTGTCAAAGCCTAAAAGAACAAAGAATAAGTTATTGTTTAATGAAACAGAGTTTCAGTTTTGCAAGATGAAAAGCGTTTTGGAGGTTGGTAGCACGGTAACATGAATGTACTTAACACTTAATGAGCTGTACACTTAAAAGTGGCTAAGAAGGGGCGGCACCTGTGGCTCAAAGGAGTAGAGCGCCGGGGGTGGTGGGTTCAAACCCAGCCCTGGCCAAAAACTGAAAAAAAAAAAGTGGCTAAGAAGGTAATTTAATTATGCGTATGTTCCCACATATTTTTGAAAATGCAATGGCTGCCTGAGTTATTAAGGTAGTGTCTGAAGGGTGTTGCAGGGTCATGAATAAGAAATGTCTTTGGACTCCCACAGACTTGGATCAGGATTCTGTTCCACTGCACTTCAGCTGGGTGACCTGGTCAAGTTCCTCTGTGAATCACCTCTCTGAGATGGAAAGTCCTTGATGTTAAGCAGGCCTCTCTACCTAGCAGTGAAACAAGAGCTAAGAAAGACTGTACTCATGGGGCAAGTTCATTGTTTCCTCTATTATTACTACATTGAAATGTACATATTAGGCATACATAGTGCAATGACCATACAACTAGGGTTACCAAGTAAAACACAGGACACCCAATTAAATTTGAATTTAACATTAATGATGA
>CAUYRH010042680.1:0-16149 GCA_963574655.1 Perodicticus potto | reverse complement strand
GGTGTCCATTGTTATTTCACCTTTGTCATTTCTGATTAATGATATTAAGGATTTTAATTTTCTATTTTTGGTTAGGTTGGCCAACAGTTTATTGATTTTGTTGAATTTTTCAAAAAAACAACTTTTTGTTTCATTGATCTTTTGAATAATTCTTTTGTTTTTGATTTCATTTAATTCAGCTCTAATTTTAGTTATCTCTATTCTTCTACTGGGTTTGAGGTTGAAATGTTCTTCCTTTTCCAGTTGCTTAAGATGATCCATTAAGTTATTGGCTTCCTCTCTTTCTTTTTTCTTGATGAAAGCCATAGCACACAAACTTTCCTGGTAGTCTCTGCAGCTCCAGATTACACTCCAAGTCCAGTAATCTGCCACTTTGTTGTACATCCTGAACTGTCACTCTATACCAACATTCCACGCTGGGAATTATCTAGCCCACTCACTCTCACCTGTTGTTCCAGGAAAGCTGAGCTAAACATCTATCCCCTCCACCGTTATGCTCTGCCTCCTCAGGACTTACATTTTTAACTCAATTGGGCAAATGCTTTATAGTGTGATTGCTGGATTGTATGGTAAGACTATGTTCAGCTTTATAAGAAATTTCCAAACTGTTTTCAAAAATGGCTTTATTATTTTGGATTCCTATCAGCAATAAATGAGAGTTCCCATTGCTCTTTGCTCTCATAAGCATTTTATATTGTCATTTTTTTTTAATTTTAGCCATTCCAGTAGAGGTCCGACATTGTCGTTTTAATTTGAAATTACTTAACAAAAAATGTTAAGCGTCTTTCCATATGCTGATTTGCTAGCTTATCTTCTTTAGTAATATGATTGCTCAGAGATTTCGTCTATTTTTTAGTTGAATTGTTTTCTTATTTTTAAGTTGCAAGAGTTATTTGTTCATTTTGGATGCAATGCCCATCATCAGATATGTTTTGCAAACATTTGCTCCCAATCTGTTGCCTGAGTTTTAATTGTCTCAATAATGTCTTTTTCAGGGCAGAAGTTTTTAATTTAAAATCCAAAATAGCAAGTTTTTTCTTTCATGAATCATATGTTTGGTGTTGTAGCTAAAAAATCGTCTCCAAACTGAAGGTCACTTAGATTTTGTTCTTCTGTTATCTCCTAAAATTTTATACTTTCACATTTTACATTTACTTCTGTAATCCATTTTGAGTTAACTTTTGTGCAAGTTGCCAAATCTGTGCCTAAATTCACTTTTTTTTTCACACAAATGCCCAATTGTTCTAGCACCACTTGTTAACAGCACATCCTTTCTTAACTGAATTGCCTTTGTTCCTTTGTGAAAAGTCAGTTTGTTATATTTCTATAGGTCTATTTCTAGATTCTGTCCTGTTACAATGATATATTTTTCTACTACTTAGTCACTACCACCCTCTCTTGATTTTTGTAGTTCTGTTCTGTGTCTTTTTACCTCTACAAGTAACTTTTGAATACATTTGTCAATATCCACAAAATAACTTACTAGGGTTTGTATGAGGATGATACTGAATCTATGAACCAAGTTTTTGAACTTGAACATCGACTATTTCTCCATTTACATAGAGGGCATGAAAAGTTTTTTATTAAGGTTTTGTCTATACAGTTTTTCCTCATATAGATGTTATATGTATTTTACTAAAAATATTACTAAAGTTTTTTTTGGTGCCTATGTAAATGATATTGCATTTTATTTCAAATTCTAATTTTTGTTGCTGCTGTATAAGAAATAAATTTATTTAGGTAATAACTTTATATCCTTCAACCTTGCTATAATCACTTATTGGTCCCAGGAGTTTTTTATGGTTGATTCTTCTGAATTTTCTACATGACATTCATGTCATCTGTAAACTTAAACAGGTTCATTTCTTTCTTTCCAGACTGTGGTACCTTTTATTTCCTTTTCTTATCTTACTACATTTATTAGGACTTCTAGTACAATGTTGATAATTGAGTAACAAGTAGAAATATTCTTGCCTTATCATCCATCTTCGGGATAAGATATCTAGTTTCTCAACACTGATAATGTTAGTTACAGATTTTTGAAATGTTCTGTGTTAAGTTGAGGTATTTGGCCTCTATTCCTAGTTGACTAAATTTTTATTATGATTGGATGTTGGATTTTGTCAAATACTCATAGGATTTTTCTTCTTTAACCTATTGATGTGAATAGTAGCACCAAGAGATTTTTGAATGTTGAACCAACTTTGCATACCATTTGCATAAATACTATTTGGCCATGAAGTGTATAATTCTTTATATACATTGTTGGATTTAAATTGTTAATATTTTGTTGAGGATTTTTGCATCTAAATTGACCTGTAGTTTCCCCTAATTTGTACTAGTTTAGGGACAAGCTAATAAGGAGACATAAACATTCAGTTTAATTCAAATATGAGGATGCAGCTCTGCCACCCTCCTCAAAAAGCTTCCATTTCCGAATCATCGGCTCCCAGATGGCAAGAAAGGAAAAGGGAACATGAAAGCTCACAGTCATTAATGATAAGGATGAGGTCTAGAAATGGCATACATAAGCACTTCACCCCCATTTTCCCTCACTTTCCTTTTGGCTAGTATTTTGTCACGCGGTTATACCTAGATGCAAAGAAGCCTGCCTAATGTAATCTTTGCCTGGTGGGTCATAAACTCTGACCTAGCAAAACTCTGCTAATATGGAAAAGGAAGAAACAGGATGTTAGGGTATTACTAGCTGTCTATCAAAATTGTTCTTTTCCTTGTAAATTAAAATGCCCATATGTGTATGCTCAAACATATACTCTATTTTCTTTAATTGATCTTTATTCTGTTGCTGTGACACCACCATTAACTTTGCTTATAGTGGTTTTATAGCAAGTGTGTACCCTTGATGATCTTACTTTCTCTGACATTTAAATTGATTTTTCTTTAACCCTTTTAGATAAATGTTTTAATTATTACAAATCTAAACTATTAATAATCAAATTAAAATTGTATTTACTATATTTACCTTTTTTAAACTTTTTTTCAGATTAATATAAGGCTACATACAATTAGGTTACATTGCCTGCATTTGTTAGGCTAAGTCTAACTTTAGGTGAGCACTTCTCCCAGGAGGTGGGCAATAAACCCCTACATTATACTGGTTAGGTGAGAGTTTACCAAAATCCCCTCCTCCTCTTTCCTCTCCCTCCTTCTTAAATTTGAGTTTTTCTCTCATATGAGTGTGTAGTTTTTCATCTACTAGTTTCATATTAGTATTGAGTACATTGGACTCTTCACATCTTTTGCATTTGCCTGGATGGATTTAGAGACCAACCTCCAAAGTAAACTATCACAAGAATGGAAAACAAACATTCAATATTTACCAGTTTTAAAGTCACTTCTTATAATTTAGAAATCAATTTGTTTTCTAATGCTTCTAATTTCAGTAATTGGTATAAGTTTGCTCCATGACAGTACTTCTGAAATTTTCTAAACCTAAATACATATGGGGTTTGTGATTTACAATAATTATACATGACATATCATCTTCATGTTGTATTTCATCTTCCTTAGTGTACCACTCCGTATTATTTTAATATTTTTCCCCTCAAAGTTCACAATATTAATTTATTCTCAACTTTCTTTTAGTTCACATTTGCCTTATCTAAACTTCTATGAAGTTTAGAAATTTCACCAAGAAATGCTTCAGAGTATAAAAGAGGCATTTTTTATTATTGTATTTTGTCATTAATTATTCATGAAAATAAGTTAGCCCTTCTAATCTGTAAACTTTAGCTTTCTTTTTGAATTGAGCATCTCCTATTACTTGTATGATTATAAATTTTGTATCTTTTCCTATTTCTATTTGTGAACCTCTTCTTATTTAGAAATAATTGTCTTGGATCTGCTCTTCAAGAGTCTCATGTTTTCATTAATTGTTTCCAAATCTCTGAAGTGAGATACTTCTAATGAATTTTTCTAATGACTAATTCAGTTCAGTAGTAAACACAATTTTTCAGTTCGTTTATTGAATTTTTAAGTTCAAAATCATATTATTTAGCTCATAAGTCCTTCGGGGTTCTGTGGAAGTAATCAGGACTGTTAATAATATCCCAATGCTCTTCTCTGAAGCACATGGTAAGAATTACACTTTCCTACTTAGTACTGTACCATGAGATTTTCTTTAGCCAATAATATATAAGCACTAATAATGTATATCACAACCAGGAGGACTTTAAGAGCCAGCATGCAATCTCCATTGCCCCTTCTCTCCAGCCTTAATGATTATGGGGCATCTTGCCTTTCCTGATTTCTGTACTCAGGCAGCAAAGGAACTTGGAATGAAACAGAACAAAAAAGTACACTGAAGATGCCATTTTCCTCCGAGGTCTCATTTTATTTTTTCTCTAGACAATTTTCAACAATTGAGAGCTGAACACATAGTGTTTAGAGTTTTTCAATAAGAACCAGTTGGATAAGAGGAATGACAAAGAGCAGATTGCACAGTCTGCTAGGAGTGAATGACAACATTAGGATATATAATTGGACCTGTTAGCACTCAGAGTAAGAAATGAGAATTAATGAGGGTCATGCCTACTAACAGTAGCATATTTTTGCAGGATCTTACTTCTTGAAAAACTAAATGAGCCAACAAAAATGTTCCCTTGTTTAAACAAAGGTAAGTATGCATTTGTCTTTAGTCAACCACAAATATGGTATCAGTCATTCCACCTTCATCATCCTTGGAATAGGCAAAATATATAAAGTAGTTTATAGCTGCCCAAAGTATTCCCTCATCCAAAAAATAATTCTCTATTGCCCCTAACTTCTGCCTTTTAAAATGTGGGATAGGGAAGCACCTGTGGCTCAAATGAGTAGGACGCTGGCCCCATATATCAGAGGTGGCAGGTTCACATCCAACCCTGGCCAAAAACTAGAAAAAAAGAAAAAAGTGGGATAATTCCTACACATCATGCATAGAAAACGAAACCTAGTTAATTTCACTCTACAGAGTATTACTTTAAAAGACCAAACCTATGCAGACAAACTATCACGTTTCCCTAATCAAGTTTTAGGGATTCTTTTAGTAATGATTAAACCTTTTCAATTTGGGCTATAATCAGCCCAATTTGTTACTGACTTGGGCTGCTAAGGATCCACCTCTCTGTAATCCTCCCTTTCAGTTCCCACCTACTTCCCAGAGAAGACATTTCCTAAGAAAATTGAATCTAGACTGACTATATCTCATTTTGGTTTTAATTTGCATTTTCCTGATGATTGATGATGTTGAGCATTTTTTTAAATGATAAATGTCATTTATCTGTCTTCTTTTGAAAAGTTTTTTAAATAATAAATGCCATTTATCTATCTTCTTTTGAAAAGTTTCTGTTCAGATCTTTAGCCTACTTTTTAATGAGGCTATTTGTAATTTTGTTGCTGATTTGTCAGAGTTATTTGTAGGTTCTGGATGTTAGCCCTTTATTAGGTATATAATTTGAGAATATTTTCTCCCATTCTATAGGTTGTCTGTTTTCTCTGCTTATTGTTTCCTTTGCTGTGCAGGAGCTTTTTAATTTAATCAACTTCCATTTATTTATTTTTCTTGTTGCTGTAATTGTCTTTGGGGTCTTAGTCCTAAATTTTTTTGCCTACACTGATATCTAGAAGACTTTTTAAATTCTTTTTTATTAAATCATAGCTGTATTTACATTTTCTTCTAGAATTTTTATGTTTCAAACCACAATGAGATACATGTTCATCCTTGTCTGAATGGCTATTACTAAAATGTAAAAAAAATAGATGCTGGTGTGTTTCCAAAGAGAAAGAAATGTTTATACACTGTTGGTAAAACTGCAAATAAGTATTAAATATAACCTCTATGGAAAATAGAAAGGTAATTTCTCAAAGAACTAAAAGTAGACCTACCATTTGATCTATCAGTCTGAGTATTGGGATCTATTCAAGGAAAATAAGCCATTTTATCAAAAAGGTACCTGCATTCAAATGTTTACTATAGCACAATCACAATTACAAAGATATAGAATAAACCTAAGTGCTCATGAAATCATGAGTACATTAACAAAATGCGGTAGTGTATATGTACTATTTGAACATAAAAAGAAATGAATTAATGTTTTTTGCAGCCATTTAGATGGAACTGGACAGCATTACCCTAAATGCAATATCTCAAGAATGGAAAACAAACAATAGATATGTGCTGTAATAATTGGGAACTAATTGACAAGCACAGGAAGAAGCAAATTCATTAAAAATCAAGAAAGGGAGAAGGAAAGAAAAGGAGGGGTCCAAACTGACCTAACAGATACAAAGCACGCCATGTGGATAATGGGCACCCTAATAGCCCTGACTTAACCTTTATAAAAGCTATTCATGTAACAAAACTTTATACACCTTTGATATTTTGAAATTTAAAAAAAAAGGACTGATTATAATGTCTGTCTTCATGGGGTTCTAGAAACTCAGATCTGTTTCCTACCACTTTACCCTCAGGAAAAAGAAAATTTTCTTTTAGATGTTTGAAATACAAAAGATCTTCCTTCCTCTAACCTCCTCCCTTTCACTAGATTATCAGGATTAATCAGTCCTAAATGGAGTTACTCCAAATGACTGTAAGACATAATCTCTACTTTTTTATACACGCTATCCTTTCATTCTACTATCTTTAAGACAATCTCAGTAATTTCAAGGTGATTTTCTATCATGGTAGCTGATATTTCTTTCGCTAAAAATAAAGAGGCAAATGCATATTTAATATTTAATAGAAGTTAAGATATTAGAATATTATACCTATAGCAGTTTTGGTATGGATACTACCCATAGTATAATTTTTAGTGGGAATTTGCCGTTTACTTCTCCAGTGTCCGTTTCTCTTTCCTTCCAGTACCAATACCATTATTTTCTATTAAAGAATGTACTCCTTCCAAGTTTGCAGCCAATATGGTTTATCTACATACAGGGGACTGACAGTTCTAAGTTAGTCACCCTATCTATCTCATTTTCTGCCTAAAATGAGTAGGTCAGGGATAGACATAGTCAAAGCAAATGAACTTTTCTCTGGGTTTGGAGAAGAGCTCAAATTTCTCCTTTCTACTGGAGTTTTTGATTTGAAATTATGGGGGTTGAAGATTACCATCAGGAAAAGATGAAGTCAACACACAAAAGAAGATCTAAGCTGTAAGTCCTGTGAAATGACTTCGGGGGAGCAATAAAGTAGAAAGCTTCCACTTCTGTGGTGACTTCATGAAGCACCACACCCATTTAACTAGGCAATTTGTGGGAAAGAAAACACAGTTCTGTCTTGTTCAAATTCTCTTTTCATTGGACTATGGTACATGCAACCAAATTTATATTCAGAAAAATATATACCTAAAAATATAAGCATGAAATAATGAGTTAAAATATACTTAACACTGGGCGGCACCTGTGGCTCAGGGAGTAGGGTGCCGGCCCCATATGCCAAAGGTAGCGGGTTCAAACTCGACCTCGGCCAAACTGCAAAAACAGAAAAATAGCTGGGCGTTGTGGCGGGCACCTGTAGTCACAGCTACTTGGGAGGCTGAGGCAAGAGAATCACCTAAGCCCAGGAGTTTGAGGTTGCTGTGAACTGGGTGATGCCACAGCACTCTACCAAGGGTGATAAAGTGAGACTCTGTCTCTACAAAAAAAAATATATATATACTTAACACTGAAATGTTACCCATTCTTTTAACTCAACAGTATACCCAAGAATAGTATAAAAATACTCTATCCTACAAATATAGTATAAAAGTCACGAATTACACTTGAAAACTATTTTTCATTAAAGGTGTTAAAACCCATTGGTGCTTTAATGAGATTCATTGAACTTAGCAATATAATGAAAAATTTGTTAATATGGTTAAATACTTGTTTTATTGATTTTTGCCTGCTATTAGGATAAATATAGATTATGTGTTAGAAATTTAATACTTTGAATATGTTGAATACTGAATGAAGAAAGAGTCGCACTCAGTTCACAATTGATCCTGGCACACACAGAGAGTAGCTTAAAGCAAAGATCTTCATTTCTCTCTAACAGAAAATAGGTTCCTCCTGTACCTTCCACATTCTCCCATTCCCCAGACTCAGGCTTGAAGTAGGCTTGAAGAATTACTATTTAATGCATTTATGGCTTTTTACCTATTACATTTTAAGAATTTTGAGTGTAATATTTAAATGGACTTAATGGACACAGTTCTTAAGTATAGATATATTTATAAATGCAACTTTATTTCTTTTATATCTTACTGTACATTTGAGCACATACAGACTGTTGAAATATTTTGTTAAAAATAGTCTATTGACATTTCTATTTTCTTCACTGCATAATTAAGGTAATACTGACCGACAGTGTAAACCAAATTGCTAATAAACTGAGGCAACTCAATTTAATCCAGGGGTGTCCAACCTACAGCCTACAGAATGTGTGCTAATTTTGTGAGGACATTTTTTGCCATCACGAAAAGTATTCACAGACATTTTTGCTAATCAACCTTCATTAGTGTTTGCGTATTTAATGTGTGGCCCAAGACAACTCAATTTTCCTTCCAATGTGCAGCAGAAAAGTGAAAAGGTTTGATACCCTTGAATTCATTTTAAAACTGTTCTCACTGCCTTTTAAAATAAGGAGATAGAAACAGGCTCTTTGTTCTTTGTGTGAGATATATATATATATGATCAAGTTCTAGGTTGACCAACTTCTATAAATTTGTAAGGCAAGAGTTATGATAATACTTTGCTTTTGAATAAGAATTTTAAAATAAAAGAATTTGAAGGACAAATTTCCAGTTTAGACTAAGCATATTCTTCCCTGTACTACTAAATACAGCTATAAAACTTGGCCAGAATTCATAGAAACTATTTGATATCTCTGAATAATAAATGGTATCATGTTGATCAGGAAAAAAGACCACAATTTGAAGTATCACTAATTCAGTGATAAATCTTCTGTTTTTTCAGTCTCCTGTCCCTCACCCTCATCTCATTCTTGTCCACAGAACTGGACACTGGGATGCGGACAGAGAGTGCTCAAGAAGCAATCTATTTCTGCAGGGTTTTTTTGGCTGGGGCTGGGTTTGAACCCACCACCTCTAGTATATGGGGCTGGCACCCTACTCCTTTGAGCCAATAGAAGCACTCTATTTCTGGCTCAAGAAATGCAAAAGGAAATTCCTAAAACACTGGCAGAGTTTGGAAAAACCTTTTTGTCTTTCCAGGAATATTTAACCTGTAGCCCATGGTCCACTTGCAGATTTCGTGAGGATTTTTTTTTTTTTTTTTTTGCTTACAAGCTTTTTTTAATGTTTGTATATTTAATGTGTGGGACAAGACAAGTCATCCTCTTCTTTCGATGTAGCAAAGAAATGATTGGTTATCCCTGCAAGTAGGTTCTCAAATCTCATCCCCCAAGCAATCACTGGTGAAGTATAAGCAGAAGTAGAAAACAGGAACCCATGGAAACCCAGAATCTTGAGGGGAATCTTCCTGATTGCTGGAGCTATAACTGGAAGAGACTAGGACATATAACCTTTTACTTTTATTTTCTAGCCACTTGGCTCCATACGCAAGTGCAGTCATAGAAGCATGTGGCAAGGAAGGGCCATAAAAGTGCCACTTTCTGTCTGAAAGACTCAAAAATGGGAGCCAAAGGAAAGTACTAGAGAGAGCCAGGCATGGGCAAAGAGAAAGGGATGGGGGAGCAGTGAGACTCAGGAAAACAAGCCCTTAAAGTTGTTTATGAATTCCATCAGCTTGCTGTCAAGCTGCAGAATTTTAGATCTGATTCTAGTCCACCTTTTTAAAAAATTGAGAGTGACCAGGCTGGTCCCTGACTGGACTCTTCGGGGTAGCAGATAGAATTGAACAGTCTTTGAAAACTGAACTGGTATCAGAACCAAAGTCCACAGATAGTATTTTAAAACTTATATCCTGAACCTAAGCAGCTTGATTGCTTGCTAAAACTCCAACAACAACAAAATCAACATACCTTATAGGATTTACAAGATGCAGGGCTTCATAACATTCAAAATATCTAGGCAACAATCCAAAATGAAGAATATAGACAATCAGGAAAATCTCAGCTCATGTAGAAAATGACAATCAGCTGAGACCAGTGTAGAGAAAAAAGGCTGAATTATTTGACAAAAGCTTTAAAGCACCTGTTATAAAAATGATTCAACTGGAAATTATGAACATTTGTGAAATGAATGGAAATATATAGAGATAAACCAAAATAATTGATGATAAGAAGAACAAATGGAAATTTTACACCAAAAAATATCTAACCAAAATTTAAAAATCACTGAATAGGCTTAATATTAGAATGAAATGAAAAAGAAAAGAGTTAGTGAACCTGAAGATGAAACAAAAGAAAATATCGAGTTTGAACATAAGAGAGAAAGTAGATTTAAAAAATAAAAATAAACATATCCTCAAAAACTGTGGGATAATAAGAAAATGACTGACTTTGTCAGGCAGGGCTCATCCCACGGCCCAAGCTGGGCCTGCGAGCAGAGGCTTTATAGGTGTGGACTGAGACCTGGGGACAAGGGCATTGTCCCTTGACCCCAACAAGCCTCCAGGAGTGTACTGAGACCTGCGGAGCAGGGGTGTAGCTCCTGACTCCAGCTGGGCCAGTGAGGAGAGGCTTGCCAGGAGTGGAGTGAAAATGGCGGGTGTGAGTGTGGTCCCCTGACTCCAACTGGTCTGGCAAGCAGAAGCCTGCTGGGTGTGGACCCAGACCAGCATGCAGGGGCATGGTCCCTGGCTCCAACCGGCCCTGTGAGCAGAGAAGTGGACAGCAGTGTAGACTGAGTCTGGCAGGTGGGGTTGGATCCCTGGCTCCAATTGTGCTGTTGGAGACACTTGGATTCCTCTCTGTTAAGCAGGGTTTGCATTGCCTGAGACAATTTAATTGGAACTTATGTCTGGGGCTGACCTTCAAAGTTCTGTAGAGGAAAAGAACTGAAAGAAGGAGGCTGGGCACCACGGTTGTCTGTATCTCTTCATAGCCAAGATGTAAACCTAATACCGTGGCTTCATAGGACAGGGTAGAGGTTGGCTGATATCAAAACAGAGCTAGCTTGTGCTATCTCACCAAGTAGGTCCCCAGAGTTTCTGGCCAAAACTCTGGAAGGGGCCTTTGTAAGGTTGTAGGAGACAAGTCACAATTAGAAAACCTTGAGCTTTGGTAAAGGGTTGATTATATCTACTAACTCAGAACCCCAATTCAATCTCACCCTACCAGTTCTAATAACCAAACGGTGGAAAATGAGCATGGTATGGAAACAATGGAAGAACTCTGGCAACAAGAATAGCCAGAATAAATCAACCCCCCCACACCCAAGGAATGACAAAGGAGGCACAACTGAAGATGCCATGCATAAACAAATGGCTGAAATGTCAGAAATCAAATTCAGAATATGGATGACAAATAAGATGAATAGAATGGAAGAAAAGTTAGAAATTGAAATCCAAAGAATAATTCTAAAGTTGTCTCAAAAAATTAATGAATTCAAAGACAAAGTCAGCAAAGATATGGACTTGATGAGAAAACAGATAACAGAGCTCAAGGAAATGAAAAAGTTAGTTGAGGAGCTCCCAAATTCAGTAAAATCCCTAATACTAGAGTTGGCCAGGCAGAAGAAAGGATCTCTGAAACTAAAGACAAAACTTTTGAATGTTCAAATGCTCAAAGAGCAGACAAATGGAGAGCAAAAACTAATCATTCTCTGAGGAAGTTATGGGATCACTCCAAAAAATCAAACATTCATCATATAGGAATTCCCAAAGGAGAAGAGGATGGCCTAAGGTACAGATGCTCTACCCCAAGAGATTATGAAGGAGAATTTCCTAAGCATTGCAAGAGATACAGAAATCCAGATAGTAGACAGTTTCAGAACCCCAGCAAGACTCAATCCAAATAATGCATATCCTAGATACATTGTGATTAACTTTGCCAAAATTAAAATGAAAGAGAAAATTCTGCAAGCAGTCAGACATAAGAAAATCATCACTTGCAATGGGACAAATATCAGAATGACTACAGATCTCTCAGCTGAAACGTTCAAGCCAGAAGAGGATGGTCATCAACCTTCAATCTCCTAAAACAAAACAACTTTCAGCCCAGGATCCTATAGCCAGCTAAACTTTGTTTCATTTGTGATGGAAAAATCAAATACTTTAATAATATACACATGTTGAATAAATTTGCCATAACTAAACCTGCTCACCAGGATATTCTCAGACCCATCCTCCACAAAGACGAGCACAATACTCTACCACCAAAGTAAAGTCACTCAGAAATTTTTGAACAAAACCAAACTTCCACAGTGGTGAAAGGATTAGAAATGTCCACTGGACGTCTGAAAAACATGACACCCAAAACATAAGCAGGCTTATCAATTCTCTCAATTAATGTGAATGGTTTAAATTGTCCTCTAAAGAGGCATAGACTGGCTGAATAGATACATAAACTCAGGCCAGATATCTTCTGCATACAAGAATCTTATCTTACCTTAAAGGATAAAATCTTATCTTACCTTAAAGACTCAGGGTGAAGGGATGGACATCTATAATTCACAAAAATGGAAACCAAAAACAAAAAAAAAAAAGCAGGAGTTGCAATTTTAGTTGCAAGTACAATTGGCTTTAAACCCACAAAGATAAAGAAAGATAAGGATGTTCACTGCATATTTGTCAAGGGAAATACGCAACATGAAGAGTTTTCAATAATTAACATTCATGCACCCTATCAGAATGCTCCTTAATTTATAAAGCAAACTCTAATGGAGATGAACAACTTGATATCTTCCTGAACTATAATAGTTGGAGATTTTAACACCCCTTTGACAGTTTTAGAAAGATCCTCCAAGAAGAAACTAAACAAAGAAATATTAAACTTAAACCTGACCCTAGAACAAATGCACTTAACAGACTTCTACAGAACATTTCATCCTAATAAAACTGAATATACATTCTTCTCATAAGCCCATGGATCATCCTCCAAAATTGATCACATCATCCTAGGACACAAGTCTAACATCAGCAAATTTAAAAGAATAAAAATTATTCCTTGTATCTTCTCAGACCACCATGGAATAAAAGTTGAACTCAACAGCAACAGGTATCTACCAGACCTCAGACTATACTATAAATCGAAAGTGATCAAAACAGCATGGTACTGGCACAAAAACAGAGAGGTAGATGTATGGCACAGAATAGAGAACCAAGAGATGAACCCAGCTACTTGCCATTATTTGATCTTTGACAAGACAATTACAAACATTCAGTGGGGAAAAGACTCCCTATTTAACAAATGGTGCTGGGTGAACTGGCTGGCAGCCTGTAGAAAACTAAAACTGGACCCATATCTTTCACCTTTAACTAAGATAGACTCTCACTGGATTAAAGATTTAAACTTAAGACATGAAACTAGAAAAACACTAGAAGAAAGTGCAGGGAAAACTCTTGAAGGAATCGGCCTTGGAGAATATTTTATAAGGAGGACCTCCAGGCAATTGAACCTACACCAAAAATACATTACTGGTATCTGATCAAACTAAAAACCTTTTGCACAGCCAAGAGCACAGTAAGTAGAGCAAACAGACAACCTTCAGAATGGGAGAAGATTTTTGCAGGTCATGCTTCTTACAAAGGTCTGATAATTAGAATCCACAGAGAACTCAAACTAATCAATAAGACAAGCACAAATAACTCCATTTCTATGTGGGCAAGAGACTTGAACAGAAACTCCTCTGATTAAGACCTACAAACATATGAAAAAAAGCTCACCATCCTTAATCATCAGGGAAAAGCAAATCAAAACTGCTTTGAGATATCATCTGACTCCAGTAAGATTAGCCCACATCACAAAATCCCAGAACTACAGATGTTGGTGTGGATACAGAGAGAGAGGAACAATTCTACACTGCTGGTGGGAATGCATGCTAATATGACCTTTTGGGAAAGAGTTTGGAGCATACTCAAGGAACAAAAGTAGACCTACCATTTGTTCCTGTAATTCCTCTACTAGGTATAAATCGAGATGATCAAAAATTATTTGACAACAAAGACATTTGCACCAGAATGTTTATTTCACCCCAGTTCATAATTGCCAAGACATGGAAACAGCCCAAGTGCCCATTGACCTATGAATGGATTAACATGTAGAGGACTGGACACCATGCTTGCAAAGGACAGTTGCTGATTCTTATCACATTAAAAGGAAATGCTGAGAACAGGACAGTCTCCTGGAAAGCCTAGAGATGTTTCCTGACTTGGGGGCAATCCCCCAAGTAACTTAGTGTTCTGGAATGAGATAAGGTCAGTCACTCACTAGTAAGCATGTGTTAAACATTGATGCTTAGTAGTTCTTCATGAGGGTTGTAGGGAAAGAACACATGAGGAGAGCATGTGGCAATCCTTATGCAGGCAGCCCTTATATGTAATTACCTGAACTCTCCACACCTGTTTATGTCAATTACCTTAACTCTCCACACCTGTTGTGTATAACCTTAATAAATAGCCATTGCGGAAGGGGCTCAGGGCTACCCTGCAACTAAGGTTAGCCTGCCTCCCGCAAGCTTGTACTTCAAATCCATGTCACACCTGGTTCCTTCCTGCAGCGACCGAGACCGGGCCATAGGGGCCCTGACATTAACAAATTGTGGTATATGTACACCATGGAATACTATGCAGCCATTAAAAAGATGTAGACTTCATATTTTTTATGCTTACCTGGATGGAGCTGGAACATATTCTTCTTAGTAAAGTATCTCAAGAATGGGGGGGAAAGTATCCGATGTACTCAATGCTACTATGAAATCAATATAAAATCACCTACACATTCATGTGAATGGCAAACATAATTATAGTCCAGAAAGTAGAAGGGAAGAGGAGAGAGAGGAGAGTGTTGGGAGGAGTTGGAGAGAGAAGAAAGTGGGGAGAGGAGGAGGATGTGGGAGAAGGGAGGGTATTTGAGGGTACTTCGCCTAATGTACATGATGCAATGGACATCAAAACTATTTCAAAACTATTAAGTAAAGAGTATAATTGTGATTGGATGTGTTACTTTGTTCAATGTAAGCATTTCACATTGTATATCAAATCAGTACACTGAACCCCATAAATGCATCAATGTACACAGTTATGATTTAATAAAAATAACAACAACAAAAGATTTCTCTTACCTTACTGGTGGGACTGCAAAGTGGTATGGCCATTCTAAGCAAGCTTGATAGTATCTTACAAAGGTAAACACGCACTAACCAGATGATGTAGCAATGCCACTCCTGGCTACAGAGATGATTATAGCAGTAATGTTCATTTTTTCCAAAACCCTGAAATAACCCAAAGGTCCTTGAACATATGAATTAACAAACTGTGGTACATTCATGCAATGAAATGCTATTCAGCAATACAAACAGAACAAAGAATTGATTCACAAACCAAAATGGATGGATTTCAAAGTCATAATGCTGAGTAAAACAAACTATTCTCAGAAGACCACATACTTTACAATTCTATTTATGTGACATTCTTTAAAAGACAAAACTATAGTGGCAGATTAATAGATAGTGGTTATGGGAGATTGGGGTGGTAGAAGCATTTTACTATATAAAGATACATGAGGGAGTTTTGGATTATAGAACTATTCCCTATCCTGATGCTGGTTATTATAATTAAACAAATCTACACATCTGTTAAAATTCATAAAACCAAAAAGAAGTTGATTTTACTATATAATAACTGAAAAATTAAAATACATGGTTTGCAAGACAAATGACAATGAGAGGATCGAAAAAGTGAAAAAGAAAAACATCTTAATGATTGCATAATGATTATTCTGCTTACCACAATGATTACATATTTTCAGTCTCCATCTCTTTTATAGTGAAAGGAAAAGACCATGTATTCTGTTTCCCATGAATCCTTAATATAATAGCTTTGTGTTTCCAGTGGGTGTCCCAACACAGGATGCCTGAATGATGGCTATCAGTTCACATATTGTGAACCACTTAAACAGTCCAGGACAGGGGAGAAATTTCTGTTTGGGGATTTTTATAGACTTCCTATGCTTTTGAATTATGAGATACAAACAACCCATGTCTTTTTCTATAAATCTGATAATAAATTTCTCTTCCATCTGAGTTG
>CAUYRH010042678.1:0-10425 GCA_963574655.1 Perodicticus potto | reverse complement strand
AATAAACACTGTCAGTGGTTTGGCACACAACCCTCTGAATATTTTGTTTACATAGACTGATGATGTAATTGTTATTTAATTTACAAATCCAGATCAATGCCATTGTGCAATCTTGGTTTTACACATAGCAATGTATCTTGCACATCTTATCAATACTTAGAGTTACCTCATTCTTTCTTTCAGCTACACAATTTCCCATTGAATTAATGCGTTACGTTTTTAACTATTCCTAGTGATTAACATTTGAAATTTTTTTCCCACTTTCTAAAAGGGAGTCCCTGGAGTTGGAAAAGAGCAAGCATTAAAACTTATACAGATTTTGAAAGGGCAAAGTTTACTTCAGAGGTAACTAAAAATTACTTTGCTTGTGACATTGGACTTTTATTCTTATTGTACTTAATAGTGAATATTACAAAAAAGGATATGTTTTCCCAAAAAGGGCTTTAATATTTTTAAACTGTATTTTCCTTTAAAATAATTTATTCTTATTTATTTTGAAGTTTTCCAAAGACAGGATGGGACTATATATTCTAAGTCATGCTACATATATTATATATATATTTTTAGAATATATTATAATATAAGCTTATGAAACACAATTAGTGTGATGTCAGTACATTTATTTATAAACATGGGCATTTTACTTGTGGCTATTTTAGACTGTTTTGCCACCAGGTAAAGATAAACATGACATTGAAATAATTTTGCATTTACTACTTTGATATTATACTTTATTTTCCATAAAAGAAATGTCTGTGGCATGTCACAAATATTAAATAATAAGCAACATTTGATCAAAATTTAATTTACTTCACTGTCCTTTGTTCTGTAGCAACACATTTAGTAAAACATTAACTCTCAATTCATTTAGACCCTACAATTTGAGGATTTAAAACAAGATACAGGTCATATTGAAGTTTATAAACCATATTATTTACTGTTTTTAAATGTGTGAATTATATTTACTTGATGAAAGCAATGCTTTATGAAAATTAGCATTAATGATGACAAGATGTAAAATTAATAAGGGAGTAGGATACTGGAAAGTGTAAAACAGTCTTGGCCTCCAATAGGTTTAAGGTGGCAAATGCCTGAAAAAGAAATATTAAGAGGTAGAAATGAAAAAGAAATGACCATAAGAAGTATTTTGAATCACTGTACTCTTTCCTGTAATGCTTCTCTTTCAGTTGTAAAGCTATTGATAAATCTAAGACTTCAATAAATCCATTATTGACATCAGTGATTATTGTGCCACAGCAGGAAAGAAAAGGTATACTTAGGCATGAGTTAAGGAATCATTTGGGAATTGTGAAAAATAGTATATATAGTAGAAGAATAAAAGTTGCCTTGGGCCATACGTTAAATACACAAACATTAAAGAAAATTGATTAGCAAAAAAAAAGATTCATGCATACTTTTTGGTAATAAACGACATCACAGATAAGCAAAAAGAAAGTGCTCACAAAATCAGCCTGGCATCCACAGGCTGCAGATTGGAGACCCCTGTCTTAACACTTGAAAATAATAAAATGATGAAATTGTATGTTTTGTAATTATCTATTATTCTAATCTTTATTAATCTAGACTGAAACTTTTCTCCTAGGCACTTTTAATTTTTAAATTTCTATTTATTGTTTATCCAGTAGCAATTAATGCTAGTTTTTAGCAAGCTTATACTTAGTCTTTGTAGTAGGTAGATTAGAAATTCCCAGAGATCCAGATACTACAACAATGAACTAAGGAGAGAATTTAGCTTTTTATTAAAACTTTGACCTCTTTAAAAAAGGAACATAAGTCAGAACATTTATAACTAATACCTAACTATGCTGTTGGTGCTTTTTACTTTAACCGAAAATGTTAGCCAAAATGAAATTAAGTTTTACTTAGTAGATATCGTAACAGTAAATATACATTTCTCTTAAAATCTTTTATTAAATAGGTAATGTTATTTTCCTATCTGCATAAGAGATTTAAGAAATCATTTCAAATATCCTAGATTTGAAACACTTTTTATTTAGAAGATTAATGTTTTATTTAGTTTTATTTTTCATATTGCTCTTCAGCTCTTCACCCTTCTTCCTTTTTGGTTTTTTTTTTTTTTTTTTTTTTTTTGAGACTGGATAGAGGGTAGAGTGCTGTGGTATCATAGCTGACAGAAACCTCAAGTCATGAATTTGAGCAGTCATCTTGCCTCAGCCTTCCAAATAACTGGGACTATAGGCACCCACCATAATACTCAGCTAATTTTTCCTATTTTTAGTAGAGACAGGGTCTCACTCTTGCTTAGGCTGGTTTTGAACTCCTGAGCATAAGCAATCTACCCATCTCAGCATTCCACAGTGCTAGGATTACAGCTGTGACCCACTGCACCAGGCCCACCCTTACTTTTGATACCCAGAAATGTTCATGTTCAAAATTCTGTTTGTTTTATACTCTGACACAATGAGATCAAAAACAGACATTTACAAATGATTCTACTCACATATTGCTGACTAACAAGATTCTCCTTTTTAAGAAAACTAAATAAATATACAGAGGGTACCAAAAAAATGTATACACATTTTAAGAAAGAAAAAGCTGTATTAAAATTATAATACTGAAGTCACACTTGACTTGTGTAATTATTAAGAGGTCGAATATGACTTATATTCATCTTTTATCAGTATATGTGGAGTATTACAATTTTAATACAGGCTTTTCCTTTCTTAAAATTTATATGCATTTTTTGGTACCCATTGTATATACATTTATATAGAAATACACATATGTAGATACACTCTGTTTTCTGTCTTGCAGTTCTGCCACATTTAAACTTGTGACTGAGGGTTTTTCCTAGACTAGGAACTTTGTCTAACCAAAGGGGAAATAATTAGGCAGATAAAAGGAAAAAGAATAAACTGACATTTGACATCAGGGCATTTTTGTGTGACCTTATTTTTTTTTTCTTTTTTTTAAAAACCATTTTCTATTAAGGTTTAATCAATGGAAGGAAACATCTTACTACTCTAACCAACAACCACTGGTTGCTAAAAAACCAGCTCATTGCTCTGTGTGTTCCCATCCAGGTAAGTAGACACAGGGAACTGTATTTCTAGAATATCAATATCTGACACCCATGTTTTTGTTCTAGTTCTCATAGCCCTTTTTCCATATCTACATTAATAGCACCTTGAAGGATTTCGCGTTATCTTCCTCACTAGACTCGGAATTGCTTGGAGGCAGGTATTGTGTTATGCATAATAAATATAGTTACTCAATAAATGTTTATTGAATGCAGTAATGTAATATAATTATCATCTGTTTACTACAGAAATCCAATTTGAAATATGTCAGAGGGTACCAAAAAATGCCTTGTAATAAATAATCTATACATACTGATAACATTTGTTCTCTTGTATATTGTATCTTGTATCCCTTGTAATTGCAGAAGTCAAATGTGATTTGAGTATTGCAATTTCAATACAATATTTTTCCTTTATTAAAATTTGTATATGTTTTGTTCTAGTTCTCATAGCCCTTTTTCCACACCTAACACTAATAGCACCTTGAAGGGTTTCACATTATCTTCCTCACTAGACTGGGAATTGCTTGGAGTCAGGTGGTGTGTAATATATACATAGTAGATACTCAATATAGCAGGTATCTATGTGTGTGTGTATGGATTACTGGTAAGTCTTCAGGGAAAATAGAATTGAAACTATTTGTTTTTGTATCAGTGATTTATATGTATATGCTTAAATGATTGATCATTGTCCTGTAATACATTTTTATTGCATCTGAAGATAGTGACTTAATTAAAACTAATTTCCAGTATGTGTTCACTATTATCAAAAATAGCTTGGATATTCTTCATTAGACTTGATAAGAAAAGATATGGCTGAACATACACTGGATCAGAAAAGATACGGCTGAACATACACTGGATCATGATATTTATTAACTATTTTATCTGTTCTTGGGATAAAAGAGATTAGAATATCATGTTAGCTTATCTTTTAAGAGAAATTCTGCTTTACTGATTTTTCTCAGTATGTTTTTGTTAATACTGCCAAATTATAGGTGAAATCATGGGAGAAAATGATTTTATAAACAAGATGTCATTCTGTAGTTTTTTGGTACCTTAAAATTGACAACTTTAAGTTATATCAAGTATGAATGCTCTTTCATATTTTCAAAACAATGTTGAAGATAATCACACTTTACTTCTAAAGGGAATTAGATTCCCACACATGCTGCAGTTATAATGTTATGTTCCAAACATAGTTTAAAAATAATTATATACATACCTGAGAACTAGACTGGCAGAGGTAACTAACTGCTACATTCTTTTAATATATGCTCATTTTATAAAACATTCTATTGGAATTATTTATTAAGTGAATAATCTTTCTTGCTAATAATTACATCCTACTTTTCTTATATGTAGTTTTCACTTAAGCCAGAAAGTTCTATTGTTGATTATTGTAAATGTATTATTTTGAGTTACAAATTAACACTGTCAGATGGAAGAGTAATTCTTTGTACAAGTGTCATATGGGGCAGTGCCTGTGGCTCAAAGGAGTAGGACACCAGCCCCATATGCCAGAGGTGGCTGGTTCAAACCCAGTCCCAGCCAAAAAGTGCAAAAAAAAAAGAAATTGTCATATGATAGGAATAACTCATGACCTACTCTATTCTAAGAATGCCTATGGTATCAGTTATTCTATTCAACCTAAATTTTGTTGAAACCCTTCTACATATATGCTAGGTACTGTGCTAGGCAATGTGAATTCTTCAAAATTTGGATATAGGCAAAAAAAAGTACATAGAAGGTAATTCTAAAGAGCAATAAAAATCATACTTTTTTTGTGTCTCCATAAAGGTTCATCTAAGGATCACGAACGTAATGGATGCAGATTATGTAATAGTGATAGATACTGTGAACCACATGATTATGAATACTGCTGTCCTTGTGAGTGGCACCTTACAGAACATGAAAAGCAACTAAACGGAGTAGAGAACAATATTAAGAAGTAAGCTTTTTTTAAGGCTCATTTTTTTGTGGTATGACCTTTACATACACCTCTGGTTAAATTATTTTCAAATAATACTTTGCCACATGTCCAAATTAGTCACATGTTTCACAAAATCCTCTTCTTGATTCTGTTCAAAAATTCAGTTATCATGGGACATAGTAATATATAGTTACTGTATTACTCAAAAAGAAGCTTGATACTTATGTAACATACTATATACATGGACATTTCTTATTAAAATGGAAGTAGATGATTTCAGAGACTGTATAAATTACTTGATTATAGTAATAACATGTATATAATTTATTTGCAGAAAAGCTTGCAGTTATGAGGGATTCCCATTCCAGGAGGTAACAACCAATAACTCCACCATGTATTTATTTTAGAAACTTTCATACAAGTCCTAAAGTCTCAATTCCTATTTTCTTTTTTCTTGCTAGGTTATTCAAGAATTTCTTTTGAGCAAGGATAAATTATCGAAGGTAATCAGGTACCAAAGACCTGATTTACTATTGTTTCAGGTATTTGAAAATAAATTCTTGCTTTGTAGTACAAAGTTAGATATTAGAAAGGTAGAAAGGGATATTCACTTTGATCAGAGAGGATGTTTAAAAATCGGAACACACAACTATTGATTGTATATTTTTCAGTATTTACTTCTAATCCTTTCTCATTTGCCACACAGTGACCATAATTGCATAACATATGACAAACTACACAATTATGCTATTCCTTAAAAGAAACCTTAATCATCATGTACAGATGTATTATATCCAGAGATATGTTGGAGGAAGAGGGGCTAATAAAGAGAAAGTATCAGAGTCAAGTACACGTATATTACTATAGCATTGGGGTTTGAAGTCAGTGACCTAAATTTATATTTGGACAGTATTTCATTTATTGTGTGACCCTGGATGTGTATTTTCCACAAAATAGAAGTACTATTATTTATCTCATGGAAGTCACCATGAAGATTAAATGAGATTATGTATGTTAACCTCTAATTACAGTAGCTAGGTGTACAGAGTGGCTCAATAAATTATAGCTATTTATAACTCATCCCTGCCAATAACCATATTAGTAATAACAGCCAACATTTATTGCACACTTAAAATATACTGTTATATTTAACACTTGATTGTCATATGTCACTTCTGACACTTCTTGCCAAGGCCCAAGACTGGCCAGGTCTTGGGCCCAGCATAACTAGGTTCCAAACGCAGACCGCTAAGTTACCTTGCTCATGTTCAGTTTCTCTTAGGTGCCTGAGGGCTATCTACTTTAGCTGAAGATAGAGTGTGAGTCTTAGAGAGAGTAAACCAGTCTTCTTAGAATAGATAGATCTTAGTCTTTAGCAGAGCTTAGTAATCTTCAGCAGAGAGATACAGGGCTGGTGTTCTGCAGCAGGAGAGGAGACAGAGTCGGAGTAAGTGGGTCCGTGATAGAATGCGCATGCTCCCTGACTGCCTTCTCCTCCAGCCTAATATAAGGCTGATCTCATGCTTCTCAACACCACAGGTGTAGAGACTGCCAATTCACTACTGCTCTCATCTCGCGAGCTCTCGTGCTTGTTAGGAGAGCTAAATCCCTCTCTACGCCCTTTCCACCCAGGTGTTGTATTATTGAGCTGTACAGGTATTTCTTATAACTCTCACTCCTCCTAGCCATAGGCTATATGGGCTCCAACACTCGATATATAATCTTACTTAATTTTTATAATCTGTGAGGTGGGTTATATTATTTCCACTTTATAGATGGAAAAACTGAGGCTAAAAGAGGTTAGGTAATTTACCCAACAGCTAGGAAATATCAAATGGCATTCAAACTGAAAACCCTCACATTTAATCATCATGCAGTCTTCCTCCTTAAAGGCTCATTATTGTTTCTCAGAATATTCTAATTGATACTACTTTTTAATATTAATTCTAAAAGAAAAAGTAGTATCACCTAAGAGTGCTATGTGTCTCCAAAAGATAACAAAGTCTTGTTTTTTCTTTATTATGTACACAGAGATTTACTCTCGAAAAAATGGAGTGGCCCAGTCACTATGCATGTGAGAAATTGTTGGTGCTTTTGACCCATTATGACATGACACAAAGAAAGCTTGGTAGAAGGAGCTCTGATCAACTACAGCCAATTCGGTAACATAAAGTGTGGGGTGATGAAGAGTTTGTGTTTCCATTTGACTACCTTATGATCTAAAATATTCTTAACAATAGATTATAAAAAGATATACCCAGACTTAACAACATAAGTATTTCAATGTACCAGAAAAGGAAGGAAAATGTAAAGAAAGTGAGGGACTGGAAGTGGATTTGTAGAGCCCAGATCTAGGAGCAGCAGTGTCATCCAGAAGGTGAGTTCCTACAGGGTAAAAGAAAAATAGGGACCAAAAGTGCAAGAGTCAGGCTTATTTCTTAAAGCCCAGTAGCTAGGGCAGGATTCCTCTGTTCCTTTAAGGAGATTAGAGGCTGGGGTAGGTGATAAAAACTAAATGCTGCCTGAAGCCCAGAAAGCCTGCTGGTTAACTACCCAATAAGGATTAGAGATGTGGAAGTGAGGGAAGGCAGCTAAAATACAAAAGAAGAAAAAAGCTTAACATATGAAAAAATGTGGTATTTTAAAAATCAACAATTGGATCATAAATTCACTACTGATTTAACTAGTTTTATAAAACAATCTGGAAATGGCTTTTGCTTCTTGCCTTTTAGAATGCTGGAATGCTTAATGTAATGAGTGAGACATATATTCGTAAGCAACAGAGGTGAAATTATAAAACAGAAATGGGTAGAAATTATTTTAAATGGATGGATATTAAAAGTGAACTACTTGAAATCTTAAGAAAAATAGTGGTTGACGGGTTGCAGTAGTGCACACCTGATTCCTAGCACTCTGGGCAAACACAGCAGGAGGATCCCTTGAGCTCAGGACAGCCTAAGAAAAGAGCAAAAACCTGTCTCTACTAAAAATAGAAAAAATGAACCAGGCATTGTGGCAGGTCCTGTAGTCCCAGATATTTGGGAGGCCAAGGCAGGAGTTGGAAATTGCTCTGTTCTAGGTTGACACCAAGGCTCTCTAGCCTGGAGTAGCAGTGTGAGACTCTATCTCAAAACAAAGAAATAAAGAAAAATAGTTGTTAAAATAAAAAGCAATGGACTCTAGGCTGAACTTGGTTAAAGAGAATTAGTGAATTGGAAGACCTTACTAATCAAGTCACACAGAATGTATCTCAAAGACTTTTTATTACATAAACAAGTATTTTTAAAAATATTATGTAAAATAATAATTTGGAGTAGTTTTTTGTTTTTTTGTTTTTTTGTAGAGACAGTCTCACTTTATTGCCCTCAGTAGAGTGCTATGGCATCACACAACTCACAGCAACCTCCAACTCCTGGGCTTAGGCGATTCTCTTGCCTCAGCCTCCCGAGTAGCTGGGACTATAGAGTAGTTTTAATATGGATAATAATTTGAGTTTCAGATTTCTTTCTAGAAGCCAACAGAGGGAAGGTGAAGTAATTTTTGATGAGATGACATCTGAGAATGTTGTAAAATATAAGAAAGGCAGAAATTCTCAGAAAAAAACATATTCCAACTATAAGCACAATAAATAAAAATAAGTCCATACCTAAACATATTGTAGACAGTAAGGATAAAAGAAAAAATCTTTAAAAGTGCCAAATCAGTTTATGTTAAAATCATTGGGTAAAGATTGCTAGAGGAAAAGAATAGTAGTTTCAAGTTATCACTACCAATTAAATACAAAGGAAAAATGATATCTTCAAAAGTAGAGAAATACAGTGGATATCAGCTTAATTGATTAATGACCAATATGCAATGGGCCAATAGACTAATATCATGTGCCTCCCAAGATGGTAAACTGAGAAAGACACCACATCATCTATATGATATTTTTGCCAAAAAAGTTTAATACAAATCCAGTCATGAGAAAACAATCTAGTGAATCCAAAATATGGAACATTCTGCAGAAATACCATCCTAGACTTTTCAAAAATATGATTGTCATAAAAAAAGGTAGAAAGTTGGCTCAGTACCTATAGCTCAGAGGCTAGAGTGCCAGCCACATACACCAGAGCTGGAGGGTTCAAATCAAGCCAAGCCTGCCAAACAACAATGACAACTACAGCCAAAAAAATAGCCTGGCGTTCTGGTGGGGGCCTGTAGTCCCAGTTCCATGAAAGGCTGAGGCAACAGAATTGCTTAAGCCCAAGAGTTGGAGGTTGCTGTGAGCTGTGACGCCATGATACTCTACCCAGGGTGTCATAGTGAGACTCTGTCTCAAAAAAAAAAATTAGAAAGTTTTTCGGAATTAAAAGATTAAAGTGGCATAGTGCTAGGTGAACTGGCTGGTGACCTGCAGAAGACTGAAACTGGACCCACACCTTTCACCATTAACTAAGATAGACTCTCACTGGATGAAAGATTTAAACTTAAGACATGAAGCTATAAAAATACTAGAAGAGGGGAGGAACCAAGATGGCGATCTGTAGCCAGCTTTCCGCAGAGGTTCCCGTCCAAAAGGAACGTTAAAGGACAGAAACTCAGTAAGAAAGCCGATGGTTTGGATCTGAGCCAAAAGAAAAGGTCGAAGAGCGCACATCAACCCAGCTGGGGAGACCTGAGACCCCGAGGACACAAACAAAAAGGTACAGAGCACATCACCAAGCGGACGGGAGTCCGCTACCCCATGAAGGAGGTTCGCAGTATACCCCATACCTCCCTACAAACAAGCCAGCAGAGTCTGGACGTCCTCCCATCCTATCCCACGGGAGAGACCTTCTAAAACCCAAACCTCCTTCCTCTTCTAGGGTGCCGCGGTGCTCTCCAGCCAGGCATAAAACTGTATATACTCTCTACCTGCAAGTCGGAGTTCCTGGTGTTCCCCTCCACTCTCACCCCGAGGTCTGGAGGCCTGTCCCCCACAGAGTCCAGATTTTGGGAGATTCTCTTGAGGGGTGTGGACAGGCACAGACTGTTGCTGAACAGTGCTGGTTTTCCGGCTCGGGAGTGGTGAGAGGGGAGTGAGCCAAGAGGAGACCTGGCTGGGGGGAAGGTCTTCTGAGGCACAAAACGGCAGCCAGCTCCAGGAACAATAGCAGGAGAGCTGCACCCCTGGGGATGTTTAGAGGAGACACTCCCAGTTCTGGGCAGCCAGGGGAAGCAGGCGGCTTCTCCGGTGCCGGTAGAGGCTTCTCCGGTGCCGGCAGAGCAGACCGGCAACCAAGGCACGTGAAGGATTTGCCTGAGGCGATACCGGCCGGAACAGAGTGCAGGGATTAGAATACTCTCAGAGGGGCTGCTTGGCTTATCTTTGGACCAACCTGGCCCTCAGGTGATGAAAGCCGAGACAAAAGGCTGGAACTCACAGACTGAGCCAGACCCATTTGCAGCC
>CAUYRH010042676.1:0-24857 GCA_963574655.1 Perodicticus potto | reverse complement strand
GATTCTCTAAGTATAAAATCATATCATCAGCAAAAAGGGAGAGTTTGGCCTCCTCTCCTCCCATTTGAATGCCCTTTATTTCCTTCCCTTGCCTGATTGTGGTGGCTAGAACTTCTAGCACTATGTTGAATAGTAGTGGTGATAGAGGACAACCTTCTCTGGTTCCAGTTCTAAGTGGAAAAGCTTTCAATTTTACTCCCTTCAGTAAAAAATTATCTGTGGGTTTGTCATAGATAGATTCAATCAGTTTAATAAATGTGCCACCTGGATCAGCACCCATAGCACAATGGTTATGGTGCCAGCCACACACACCAAGGGTAGTGGGTTTGAACCTGGCCTGAGCCAACTAAACAACTGAAACCAAAAAATAGCCTTGCGTTCTGGTGGGCACCTGTAGTCCCAGCTACTTTGGAGGGTGACACAAGAGAATCACTTAAGCCCAAGAGTTTGAGGTTGCTGTGAGTGGGGACATCACAACACTACTGAGGGCAACATAGTGAGACTAAGTCTCAAAAACAAAAAACAAAAAAGAAAAGAAAAAGAAATGGGCCACCTATGTCTGTACTCTTCAGTGTTCTAATTAGAAAAGGATGCTGGATTTTATTGAATGCTTTTTCTGCATGTATTGAGAGGATCATATTGTCTTTGTATTTGCTTCTGTTCATATGGTGAATAACGTTTATGGACTTGCATATGTTAAATAAGCCTTGCATCCCTGCTATGAAACCTACTTGATCATTATGTATGACTTTTTTGATGACAAGCAATAGTCTATTGACTAGTATTTTATTGAGAATGTTTGCATCTATATTCATTAGTGAAATTGGTCTTAAGTTCTCCTTTTTAGTTGGATCTTTTCCTGGTTTTGGCATCAGGGTAATGTTTGCTTTATAAAACGTGTTGGGGAAGATTACTTCCTCCTCAGTTTATTGGAATAATTTCTGCAGTATGCAAATAAGCTCTTCTTTGAAGGTTTGATAGGATTCTGGTGTGAAGCCATCTGGACCAGGGCATTTTTTTTTCTTGGGAAATTCTTTATTGTTTCTTTGATCTCAGTTCTTGAAATAGGTCAATTGAGGAGATCCATTTCTTCTTGGTTAGGTCTAGGGCACTGGTTCCCAACCCTCCTAAAGCTGCAAACCTTTAATACAGTTCCTGTGGGTCGCAACCCACAGGTTGAGAACCGGTTATCCAGGGAGAGAGTGTGATTCCAAATATCGTCCATTTCCTTCACATTGCCAAATTTCTGGGCATAGAATTTCTTGTAGTATTCAGAGATAATCTCTTGTATCTCTGTGGCATCTGTTGTTATTTCCCCTTTATTGTTTCTGATTGAAGCAACTAGAGATTTTACTTTTCTGTGCCTAGTCAGTCTGGCCAAAGGTTTATCTACTTTATTTATTTAAAAAAAAAAAAAAAAACAACTTTTTGTTCATTAATTTTGTGAATGATTCTTTTGTTTTCAATTTCATTAATCTCTGATTTAATTTTGGATATTTCTTTTCTTCTACTGGGTTTAGGATTAGATTGTTCTTCTTTTTCCAATTTCATGAGATGGTTTGTGAGTTTGTTGATGCACTCTCTTTCTGGTTTTCAAAGGTAGGCATCTAAAGTGATAAATATTCCTCCTAAAACTGCTTTTGCTGTATCCCTCAGATTTTGGTGGCTTGTGTCTTCATTGTTGTTATGCTCAAGGAAGTTAATGATTTCCTATTTTATCTCTTCCTGCACCCAACTACCATTTAGCAAATGGTTGTTTAATATCTATCCCTTTGTGTGGGGTCAAACATTTTTGTTGGAGTTGAGTTCCACCCAATGCATTGTGGTCTGAGAAGATACAAGGCAAAATTTAAATTCTCTTCATTCTGTTGAGGTTTGTTTTGTGTCCTAGGATATAATCATTTTGGAGAATGTTCCATGGGCCAATAGGAAGAACATAGATTCTTTTCTTTGGGATGGATTGTTCTACATAATCTATCAAGTACAGTTGTTCTAGGGTCACATGTAAGTCCCTAGTATCTTTGTTTAGTTTCTGTTTAGCTTTCTGTCCAGATCTGTAAGAGGAGTGTTAAAGTCCCCTGTTATAATGGTGTTATGGGATATCATATTGTTCAAACTAATTAATGTTTGTTTCAGCAATCTGGCAATATTCAATTGGGTGAATAAATACTTAAAATTGAAATGGCTTCTTGTTGTATTTTTCCCTTGACCAATATGAAATGTCCATCTTTATCTTTCTTTACTTTAGTTGCTTTAAATCTACTTATGTCTGAAAATAAGATTGCAACACCTCTTTCTTCTGAATTCCATTTGCCTGAAAAATTGTCTTCTATCCCATAACTCGTAGTTTTAATTTATCCTTTGAGGCTAGGTATGTTTCTGGCAGACACAAATGGATGGCTTGTGTTTTTTTTTTTTGTTTGTTTTAATCCCATCAGCCAATCTATGCCTCTTCAGTGGGGAATTCAAGCCATTAACATTTATTGAGATAACTGATAAGTGTGGGAGAGTTCTATTCATCTAATTTTGTGGAAGTCCATTGTTAAGTTTTGTCTTTTGCATCATTGTGGAAGCTAGGTTTGTCCATTAGTTTCTGGGTGCTTACTTTGCTGGTGGTCCATTGTGATAGCATTGTGTAGAACAGGTCAAAGTATTTCTTGAAGAGCTGGTCTTGTGTTATGACAAAATTCCTCAATGTTGGTGGGGGGAGACAAGATAGTCAACTGGAGGCAGCTTTCAACAGAAGCTCCCATCCAGAAGGAAAAATAATGTCCAGAACCAACCTAATAAAGCTGAAGGTCTGGAGTTGAGCTGAGATAAAAGAGTGATAAGTTCACACCATTCCTGCTGATGTAAGCTGGGACTCCATGGAAACAAATATCAGGTACAAATGCATCCCAAAGAGGATGAGAGTCTGTCCCCTCTCCCCCTGCAAGAGTGTGGCTCACTGTGGGCTCTCTACAAGCCAGCTGTGAATAGAAGACCTACTATCTCACCCCACGGGACAGAGTGTCTGAAGGCTGTGACTCCGTCTCCAGAGAGATGATGCTCCAAGTCGGGGCAGTCTCTTGCCCAGAATAAAAGTTGAACAAATATATTCCCTGCATTCCTGAACTCCCAGTCCACCTTCCTCCCTCTCCTGATGGTCTGGAAGCCTACTCCCTGCAGAACTCAGAATGTCTGGTGGTTTCTAGCTAGAGATGGTTTCATGGGCTGCAGCACAGCTGCACTGAAACTGTAACTCTAGTAGAAGCAGGGAATCTCAATAGGAGGGGTTCTTGCTCCATGCCACGAAAGAAAGTGCATAGAGTGGAGACCAGCATGCCACACCTCTGACAGGCAGTTGCCTCACCTCCAACCAGGGATAATCAGACCTCCAACCAGCTCCACTGAACCTCCCACCTGCAGCTGGTGGCACCTCCCACTGGCAGCAGCCACATCCGACCTGTGTAGCCACCCCTGACTGTGGAGGAGCTACCCTTGACTGTGTTGGCAACTCCACAGACCCTTGGCAGCACACTCCCATGGAGATCAAATTTGGGAGAGACATCTCCCCAATTATATGGACCACCAGAGGGAGCTATAACTCACCCCACAGAGGTTCCAAAGGGGGAGTGTTGCCAGGGCAGAGGTGTGGTCTCTGAAGGAATCATGTGCTGCGACCATAACCACTGCCCCAGAACAGACACAGGTGGAGAATTTTCCAGTTTCCATTGAGTACTCCAGGTTGTGAGGCTTCAGCTGCCCCTGCCAGCTGAAGACAGAGTGCAGCCACCTTGCCAAGGAGGCATGGATTCCCCTTTGACGCTGGCCGGAGCAAATCCCTGGCACATTTGCTCATTGGAGGGAACTGGGACACAGCCACCCTGGGTTATCAGTGACTGGGCTTGAGGGAGGTCAAGGTGGGTAAAGAGGCACCAGCCCCCCTAGACTAATCCATTTGCTGGGCAGGACTTTCTGACTCCATGGAGCCCTGGAAAGAGTCACACTTCTGCTGCTAGTGGACCCCTGCTGTCCAATTGCTGGAGAGTTTTTGATCTCTCTCACTTGATCTGCATTTGAGCTGATGGGGACAATTAGTTTGGAACTCTTGACCTGAGTCAATCACCTGGGAACCATCCAAGGCAGTGACCTGGCTGTATTATAGTGGGAGGGTCTGATTCTCCTCTTCTAGTTGTTGCCTATGGAAGGAGGCAGGGTGTCCTGGTTGCTTGTATTTCTCCACAGCTGAGATTTCAGCCCAAAGCCACTGATTCACTAGGACTGAATAGAGACTAGCTGAATGCAAGACAGAGCCACCTAGCCCCATAACACCAAGCAGGTTCCCAGAGTTTCAGAATGCAGTACTGAATGGGACCTTTGTAAAGCTGCAGGGGGAAAGCTGCAGTCACCAGTCCTAGGTCTTTAGTAAAGGGATCATTAATTACAACTCCAGGAGACCTCAATCCAATTTTGCCTTACCAGCTTCTCTAGCCACACAGTGAAAAATAATCATGGGGCAGAATCAGTGGAAAATCTCTGGAAACATGACTAATCAGAGTAGATCAACCCCTCAAGGAATGACAAAGGAGACACAACAGAAGATCCTATTCATAAACAAATGGCTGAGATGTCAGGAATCAAGTTCGGAATTTGGATGGCAAATAAGAGTAATAGAATGGAACTAAGGTTGTAATTAGAAATTTAAGGACTAATTAAATGTTGTCTCAAGAATTCAATTAATTCAAATACAAAATCTCCAAAGATTTTGACACATTGAGGCAAGAAATTGCAGCCTTCAAAGATCTTTGAAATGCAGGAAGAATCCCTCAGTAACAGAATGGAGCAGGCAGAAGAAAGGATCTGTAACATTGAAGACAAAGCTCTGGAATGCTCACAAACGCTCAAAGATGCAGAGAATTGGAAAGCAAAAACGGATCACTCCCTGCGAGATTTGTGGGACTACTCCAAAAGAGCAAACACTTACCTTATAGGAATTTCTAAAGGAGGAGAAGATGTTTCTAAAGGCACAGATGCTCTACTCCAAGATATAATAGAGGAGTGCTTCCTAAGCATAGCAAGAGATACTGAAATTCAAATAGCAGACAGTTTCAGAACTCCACCAAGACTCAATCCAAATAAAACATCTAGACACATTGCAATTAACTCTGCCAAAGTTAACATGAAGGAGAAAATTCTGTAAGCAGCCAGATGGAAGAAAATCATAACCTACAAGGGGAGGAATATTAGAATGACCGTGGGGGGGGGGTGGCAGTGGAGGCAAGATGGCTGACTGGAGGCAGCTTTCCACAGAGGCTCCCATCCAGAAGGAGAGTTAAAGGACAGAGGTTTAGCAAGAAAGCCGATGGTTCAGATCTGAGCCAAGACAGAAAGGTTGAAGAATGCACATCAACCCTGCTAAGGCAAGCTGCAACTCCAAGGACACAAACAAAAGGTACAAAATCCATTGCAAAGTGGATGGGAGTCTCCTCCTCGATGAGAACAGTTTGCAGTATACTCCATACAAACAAGTGAGCAGAGTTCAAATATCCTCCCATTTTATCCCACAGGAGAGACCCTCTAAAAACCAGACCTCCTTCCCCTACTAGGGTGCCATGGCACTCTCCTGCCAGGCATAAAACTGTACATGTTCTCTACCTGCAATTTTGAACTCCCAGCACTCCCTTCCACTCTCACCCCAAGGTCTGGAGGCCTATACCCCATGGAGTCCAGATTCTTGGGCATTTTATCAAGGGGTGTGGACGGGGCATGGGCTATTGCTGACCTGTGCTGATTCTCCAGCATGGGAGAAAGGAAAGGACGGTCACCTGAGGGGGAACCTTAGCTGAGAGGGAACCATACAGGAGTGGTGGTGCCATGAGGCACAGAGAGGCAGCAACAGCAGCAGGAACAATAAGGCTCACACCATTGGAGATATTTTGAAAGGACACTGCCAGTCTCTCAGGGCAACCAGAGGAAGCCGGGCCTCTTCTCCTGTAGCAGCCACTGGCAGAACAGATCTGGGACGGAAACACAGGCCCTGTGAGTAAAGGATATGTCTGAAGCAGTACCAGCCTGGGCAGAGTGCAGGGATTAGAATACACACACACAGAGACAGCAGACTCCCAGGGTGGAGCTGACCCAGAGGGCTGCTTCACTGAGCCTCAGAAGCATCTGGCCCTCAAGGGATCAAAGCTGAGATGAAGGCAGGGAGGCAATGGCTGGAAATGATAGCTAAGTGCCTATTCTGTCCACGTCTGCCATAACAGGAACTGCAGCTGAGACTGGGCAGTTGCACAGACAGGGCAGAGTTGCTCAAACAGCATCTGATCCTGAGGGGAACATAGCAGGGACAGAAACAAATTCTGAAAAGTTGTTCTGTTCTGTCAGCAACATTAATCAGGGGCAGGGCTTGAACTGAGTGAACCGCCCCAGCCTCCATTAAGCAGATTCTCCAGTAGGTTTTTGCCTGCCTAAGTCACAGGGAGATCTGTCTCCTCAGCCAGGCCACCACTCTGTGCCACTATTCCGCAGGGAGAGGTGAGGCCTGACAACCTCAGGTGCTTAATGTGGGCTGGAGTGGTTCACTCAGTTCCAGGCCTGGCCCTGATTAATGTTGCTGACAGAACAGAACAACTTTGCAGAATTTGTTTCTGTCCCAGATATATTCCCCTGCAGATCAGACAGCTTGAGCAATTCAGCCCTGTCTGTGCCATTGCCCAGTCTTGGCTGCAGTTTGTGTTGGAGCGGACCTGTTCAGAACTCATACTTAGCTGTCAGTTCCAGCCTCTGCCTGCCCACCTTTGTCTCAGCTATGATCCCCTTAGAGCCAGGTACATCTGAGGCTCAGTGAAACAGTCCTCTGGGTCAGCCCTGCCCTGGGAGTCTGTCATCTCTGCGTGCACGTAGTCTAGTCCCTGAGCTCTGCTCAGGCTGGTACCACCTCAGGCATACCCTTTACTCACAGAGCCTGCATCTCCATCTCAGATCTGTTCTGCCAGTGGATGCCACTAGAGAAGATACCCAGCTTCCTCTGGTTGCCCAGAGAGACTGGGAGTGTTCTTTCAAAATATCCCCAGGGGTTCCCACCACTGTGGCTGCTGCTCTGTGCCTTAGGGCACCATCTCTCCTGTACGGTTCCCTCTCCGTTGACTGTCCTCTCCTTTCTCCTGTGCCAGAGAATCAACACAGATCAGCAACAGCCCATGCCCTGTCCATACCCCTTGAGAAAATTCCCAAGAATCTGGACTCCATGGGGCACAGGCTTCTAGACCTTGGGGTGAGAGTAGAGGGGAGTGCTGGGAGTTTAAAACTTCAGGTAGAGAATATATACAGTTTTATATAGTTTTATGCCAGGCAGGAGAGTGCCATGGCATCATAGTAGGGGAAAGAGGTCCAGTTTTTAGAGGGTCTCTCTCGTGGGATAAAATGGGAAGATATTTGAACTCTGCTTGCTTGTTTGTATGGAGTATACTGGGAGTTGTTCTCATAGGGGAGGGGACTCCAATCCACTTGGCAATGGATTTTGTGCCTTTTGTTTGTATCCTTGGGGTCACAGCATGCCTCAGCAGGGTTGATGTGCTTTCTTCAACCTTCTCTCTTGGCTCAGATCTGAACCATCGATTTTCTTGTTAAACTTCTGTCCTTTAACTCTCCTTCTGGATGAGAGCCTCTTTAGAAAGCTGGTTCAGTTGGCCATCTTGCCTCTGCCCTCCCCCAGCTTTGTTTTTATTACTAAAAACTGCCTTAGCTTTATGGGGTTTCTTCTGTTTCCATACAAAATGCAGAATCATTTTTTCCAAGTCTTGAAAATAAGATGTTGGTATTTTAATAGGGATGGAGTTGAATTGGTAGGTTGCTCTGGGAAGTATAGACATTTTAACAATGTTGATTTTTCCCAGCCATGAGCATGGTATGTTCTTCCATTGTTAAAGTCCTCTGCTATTTCCTTTGTTAGGGTTTCATAATTTTCTTTATAGAGGTCCTTCACCTCTTTTGTTAGGTATATTCCTAGGTATTTTATTTTCTTTGGGGCTATGGTGAAGGGAGTTGTGTCCTTAATTAGCCTCTCATCTTGGCTGTTGTTGGTGTAAACAAAGGCAACTGACTTGCGAACATTGATTTTATATTCTGAGACATTACTGTACTTTTTGAAAACTTCCAAGAGTCTTGTGGTTTAGTCTTTGGGGTTCTCTAAGTATAAGATACCTTACCATACCATCAGCAAAGAGGGAGAGTTTGACCTTCTCTGCTCTCATTTGGATGCCATCTATTTTCTTGTCTTAACTAATTGTATTGGCTAGAACTTCCAGCAATATGTTGAATAGCAATGGTGGCAGAGGACAACCTTGTCTGGTTCCAGTTCTAAGTGGAAAAGCTTTCAGTTTAACTCCACCCAGTAAAATATTAGCTGTGGGTTTATCATAGCTAGCGTCAATCAATTTAAGAAATGAACCACCTATGCCTAAACTCTTCAGTGTTCTAATTAGAAAAGGATGCTGGATTTTATCAAATGCTTTTTCTGCATCTATTGGGAAGATCATGTGGGCTTTGTTTTTGCTTCTGTTGTTATGGTGAGTAACGTTTATGGATTTACGTTGCCTTGCATCCCTGGGATGAAACCTACTTGATCATGATGATTACTTTTTTGATGATAAGCTGTAATCTATTGGCTAAGATTTTGTTGAGAATTTTTGCATCTATATTCATGAGTGAAATTGGTCTACAGTTCTCCTTTTTAGTTGGGTCTTTTCCTGGTTTTGGTGTCAGGGTGATGTTTGCTTCATAGAACGTGTTGAGGAAGATTCCTTCCTCTTCAATTTTTTGGAATAATTTCTGCAGTAAGGGAATAAGCTCTTCTTTGAAGTTTTGCTAGAATTCAGGTGTGAAGCCATCTGGACCAGGGCATTTTTTTGGGAGAAAAATGGGAGATTTTTTATTGTTTCTTTGATCTCAGTGCTTGAAATTGGTCTGTTCAGGAAATCTGTTTCATCCAGGCTACATCTAAAGAGAGGGTGTGATTTCAAATATTGGCATTTCCTTCACATTGTCAAATATCTGGGCATGGAGTTTCTGGTAGTATTCCGAGATGATCGCTTGCATCTCTGTGGCATCAGCTGTTATTTCCCCTTTATCATTTGTGATTGAGGTCACTAGAGATTTTACTTTTCTATTTCTAGTTACTCTGGGCAAAGGTTTATCTATCTTATTTATTTTTTCCAAAAAAACCCATACTGAACCTCAGAGTCAAAGCATTTATGTTAGACATACTTTTATCTGACAATGTGAATGTTACTTTTTTTGCATTATTATTATTATTATTATTGCTCAATTGCAGCAATCATCTGATTTCTTTTCTGAATGTATTTATCTTTGTTCATTCTTTATGAAGTTTTTGTTTCTAGTCCTTACCTTAACCATTGTTATTGTTATTAAATTTTAAGCCTTTTTAATTTTGTGAAGGCAAAAAGTGGAAACCAAATAGACACATATATTAAAAAATTTTGTAATTTTTATAAAATGAGTTTAAGTAAATGTTTGGTGTCATAAGTCCTTACTGTAGTGATCAAGTTGAATAGTAATTTTCATACTTTTTAAGTATGACTATTCAAAAATACACTAATGGTATTTTAACTATAATTAAGTTAATTTATTTTTATTATTTTTGAGACAGAGTCTCACTCAGTTGCCCTGGGTAGAATGCCATCTCATCCTAGCTCACAGCAGCCTCAAATTTTAGGCTTAAGTGATGCTTTGCCTTCAGCCTCCTGAGTAGATGGGGCTACAGGCAAGTACCACCACACCTGGCTAGTTTTTTATATTTTTAGTAGAAATGAGTTGTCACTCTTGCTCAGGCTGGTCATGAACATCAGCTCAAGCAATCCACCAAACCCTTGACCTCCCAGAGTGCTGGGATTATTGGCATGAACCACTATGCTATAATTTATTATAGCATACAGTAGAGTCTCCATCACTGACCACTCTTTCAGTTGACCCAATCTTCATAGGCTGGACGTGCACCACATGTATGTGTCAGTACAGTAGGCCCAGCTCCTTGTGTTGACCACCTCCATATGTTGAACAGCTTGTTTCTGCCTGTTGGGTGGTCAACTTACAGAGCCTCTACTGTGTTTATTTATATTTCCCAAAATTAAATCCATGAAAGTGATAGTTGTATTTGTCTTTGGCCATGAGCACTTGATTTTTGACACTTGGTTATTTAGAATGGGCTCTAAATAAAGACTTAGGACGCTTATAAGCAGCCCTCCCCCACATGTGAGAGCCATAGCAACCAATAGGTTGTCATGAGCTCAGGTAAGACTTCAAAGGTGAGATGGGATGAGGTAGCTGTTGGGTGGTGATGACCATGCTGGTTGTGGTTGACTATGTGTCTTAGATGATTAATGGGGGTCTGACTGATTATGTTCATCTGTTTACTCATGGGCTTACATTAGAAAAAGAGTCTATGATTTTATATTATCCCAAATTCTTCCCTTTTCTGCTTGAACCAACAGCACAAAAAGTCCTATCCTTCTCTATGGCAAAATTAGAGTGCAAATATTTAGTAAGGACTGTGTGTGCATTTACTGATGCCTTTTCTAGAGTCTATTTCATGAACCAACAGAAACTTTAATGACTTTCTACAAAAATATTCACTTATTTGTAATCAGTTAAAGGCAACTAAAAACAATTGGACTTTTTTTTTTTTTTGCAGTTTTTGGCCGAGGTCAGGTTTGAACCCACCACCTCTGGTATATTTGGCTGGCACCCTACTCCTTTGAACCACAGGTGCCACCCTGGTCATTAGTTTTTATTAATAATAATGGAAAAGTTTAAGTATTATTGGCAATAATATTGACAAAAATGTGAAGAGGCGCTTCACCCTGGCAGCAGTGGATGGCCAGTGGCATTTGGCAGCACTTCTGTCATCATTTTCCAGAAGCATCCTTCTGGGGCCTGGGGGATCACACCAGGAACAGCTGGGAGGTATCCCTTTCTCTCTTGGTCTGAAGTCTTCTCCTCTAAAGAAGCAGTGCTCCCTCCTCCACAGGATATAAAATCAACACACAAAAATCAGTTGCATTGGGTGGAGGCAAGATGGCCAACTGGAGCCAGCTTTCCACAGAGGCTCCCATCCAGAAGGAGAGTTAAAGGACAGATGTTTAGCAAGAAAGCAGATGGTTCAGATCTGAGCTAAGAGAGAAGGTTGAAGAACCCACATCAACCCTGCTGAGATGAGCTACGACCCCAAGTATACAAACAAAAGGTACAAAAACCATCACCAAGCAGACACCATCACCAAGTCCCCTCTCCCATGAGAACAGCTAGCAGTATACTACATACAAACAAGTGAGCAGAGTTCAAATATTTTTATCCCATTTTATCCTACAGGAGAGACCCTCTAAAAACCAGACATCCTTCCCATACTAGGGTACCATGACACTCTCCTGCCAGGCATAAAACTGTATAAAACTGTATATATTCTCTACCTGCAGTTTTGAACTCCAAGAACTCCCCTCAACTCTCATCTTGAGGTCTGGAAGCCTGTCCCCCATGGAGTCCAGATTCTTGGGTATTTTATCAAGGGTTGTGGATGGGGCATGGGCTATTGCTGATCTGTGCTGAATCCCCACAGAGGAGAGGATGGTCACCTGAGAGGAAACCTCAGCTGAGAGGGAACCACACAAGAGTGCTAGTGCCCTCAAGGCACAGAACAGTAGCCATGGTGGGAACAATAGAGCTCACATCCCTTGGGATATTTTGAAAGGACACTCCCAATCTCTCTGGGCAACAAGATGAAGCTGGGCATTTTCTTCAGTGGCAGCCACTGGCAGAACAGATCTGGGACAGAAATGGAGGCTTCTTGAGTAAAGGGTATGCCAGAGGGAGTACTGGCTTGGGAGGAGCATGGGGACTAGAACACGCACATGCAGAGACAGCAGACACCCAGGACAGAGCTGACCCTGAAGACTGCTTCACTGAGTCTCAGTAACTGCAGCTGAGACTGGGCAGTGGCACAGACAGGGCAGAGTTACTCAAACAGTGTCTGTATTCCTGGGACAGAACCAAATTCTGTGAAGTTGTTCTGTTCTGTCAGCAACATCAGTCAGGGGCAGGGCTGGAACTGAGTGAACCACCCCAGCCCACATTAAGCACCCGAAATTGTCAGGCCTCAGCTCCCCCTGCAGGATAGTGGCAGAGAGTGGTGTCCTGGCTGAGGAGACATAGATCTCCCTGTGGCTCAGGCAGGCAAAAAACACCTGGAGCATCTGCTCATTGGAGGGAACTGGGTCACAGCCCTGTGGGGCTACCAGTGACTGGGTGTGACAGAGGTGCAAGGTGGGGAAGGAGGCATCAAACTCCCAGACTTATTTATTTGCTGGGTGAGTTCTTCTGACCTCACGGAGCACCAGAGCAATTCATACCTGAGCTCCCAGAAGACCCCTACTATCTAGTTCCTGGAGACATTTTCAACTCTCCCACCTGAGACTGGTGCTGACTAGGACAATTGATTTGGACCTCTTGAACTGGTCTAGTCACCTGAGGACTATCCAAAGTGGTACTCTGTCTGTGCGGTTGTGCAAAGGTTTGATTTTCCTTTTCCATTGTTGCCTGTGGGGGGCAGGGTGACTTAATTGCTGGTATTTCTCCACAGCTGAGACTTCAACCCAGAGTAACTGATTCACTAGGGTAAGACAGAGACCAGCTGAAAATAAGACATAGCCACTTAGCCCTACCACACCAAGAAGGTCCCCAGTTTCTCAGCCCATAGCACTGTACAGGTCCTTGGCAAAGCTCAAGGGGAAAAGGTACAGAGAGAAGTCCCAGCTTTGGGGCAAAGGACTGGCCAAACACTACTCCTGGAGCCCCCAACCCAACTTCTCCTTCTCTACTCACACAGTCAAACGGTGTAAAATGGTCATGAGGTGGAATCAGCGGGGAAACTCTGGTAACATGAATAACCAGAGTAGATCAACCCTCCCAAGGAATAATTTGGTGGACACAACTGAAGATCCCATTCGTAACAGATGGCTGAGATGTCAGATACCAAATTCAGAATTTGGATTGCAAATAAGATCAATAGAATAGAGGAAAAATTGGAATTAGAAATTAAAGGAGCATTTCAAAGAATTCCACAAATTCAAAGACAGAATCACCTAAGATTTTGACTCATTTAGACAAGAATTTGCAGCCCTCAAAGATCTGAGAAATACAGTAGAATCCCTCAGTAACAGAATGGAGCAAGGAGAAAAAAGGATTTCTGACATTGAAAACAAAGCTTTAAAATGCTCACAAACTCTCAAAGAGGAAGAGAAATGGAGAGCAAAAATGGATCATTCTCTCAGAGAGCTCTGGGATAATTTGGAGAAAACCAATATTCGCTGTATAGAGATCCATGAAGGCGACAAAGTGACTAGGCAAGGCACAGGGGCGCTTCTTCATGAGATTATGAAAGAGAACCTTCCAGACATGCTAAGAGATTCTGAAATTCAGATAGCAGACAGTTTCATAACCCCAGCATGACTCAACCTGAATAAGACATCCCCCAGGCACAACATAATTAACTTCACTAAATTTAATATGAAGGAGAAAATTCTGAAAACAGCCAGACATAAGAAAACCATAACCTACAAGGGGAAAAATTTTAGGTTAACTGCAGATCTCTGTGCTGAAACCTTTCAAGCTAGAAGAGGGTGGTCATCGACCTTTAATCTCCTTAAAGAAAATAACTTTCAACCCAGGATCCTGTATCCAGCTAAACTGAGTTTCATCTATCACGGAGAAATTAAACACTTTAATGACATTCACATGTTGAAGAAATTTGCCATAACTAAACCAGCTCTCCAGGATATCCTCAGACCTATCCTCCATAATGAACAGTGCAATCCTCCACAAAATTAAACACACTCAGAAACTTTTGATCAAATTCCAACTTCCACCATGGCAAAAGGATTAAAAATGTCCACTGGACTTTAAAACAACTCAATACCCAAAATTCCACCAGGCTTATCAATATTCTCATTTAATGTGAATGGCTTAAATTGTCTTCTAAAGAGGCACAGGTTGGCTGACCGGATACAAAAACCCAGGCCGGATATCTTCTGCGTACAAGAATCTCATCTTACCTTAAAAGATAAATATAGACACAGGGTGAAGGGATGGTCATCTATATTCCAGGCGAATAGAAAGCAGAAAAAAGCAGGTGCTGCAATCTTATTCGTAGATACAATAGGCTTTAAACCGACAAAAGTTTGGGAGGATAAGGATGGACACTTTATATTTATTAAGGGTAATACTCAACATAATGAGATGTCAATTATTAATATTTACGCACCCAACAAGAATGTGCCTCAATTATAAGAGAAACTCTAACAGAGATGAGCAAATTGATTTTCTCCAGCTCCATAGTAGTCGGAGATTTGAACACTCCTTTAGCAATGTCGGATAGATCCTCCAAAAAGATGCTAAGCAAACAAATTTTAGATTTAAACCTAACCATTCCACATTTGAATTTAACAGACATCTACAGAGCGTTTCATCCTAACAACACTGAATACACATTCTTCTCATCAGCCCATGGAACATACTCCAAAATCAATCACATCTTAGGTCACAAGTCTAACCTCAGCAAATTTAAAAGAATAGAAATTATTCCTTGCATCTTCTTCAACCATCATGAAATAAAAGTGGAACTCAGTAACAACAGGTATTTGCATACTCATACAAAAACTTTTAAACTAAATAACCTCATGCTGAATGATAGCTGAGACATAGATGAGATTAAAAAGGAAATTACCAAATTTTTGGAACAGAATGACACGAAGACATGAATTATCAGAACCTCTGGGATACTGCAAAGGCAATCTGAAGAGGGAAATTTATAGCGCTGCAAGCCTTCCTCAAGAGAATGGAAAGAGAGGAAGTTAACAACTTAATGGAACATCTCAAGCAACTGGAGAAGGAAAAGCAATCCAATCCCAAACCCAGCAGAAGAAAAGCAATAACCAAAATTAGAGCAGAATTAAATGAAATTGAAAACAAAAGAATTATTCAACAGATCAATAAATCAAAAAGTTGTTTTTTTGAAAAGTCAATAAATAGACAAACCATTAACTAACCTAACTAGGAAAAACAGACTAAAATCTCTAATTTCATCAATCAGAAATGGTAAAGACGAAATAACAACCGACTCCTCAGAAATTGAAAAAATCCTTAATGAATATTGCAAGAAAATTTATTCTCAGAAATGTGAAAATCTAAAGGAAATTGACCAATACTTGGAAGCATGCCACCTTCCAAGACTTAGACAGAAAGAAGTGAAAATGTTGAAGAGGCCTATATCAACTTCTGGAATAGCATCAACTATACAAAATCTGCCTAAAAAGAACAGCCTGGGAACAGAAGGCTTCATGTCAAAATTCTACCAATCCTTGAAAGAGAAACTAGTACCTATATTACACAACCTTTTCTAAAATATAGAAAAAGAAAGAATACTACTACCCAACACATTCTAAGAAGCAAACATCACCTTGATCCCTAAACCAGGAAAAGACCCAACAAGAAAAGAAAATTATAGACCCATATCACTAATGAATATTGATGCAAAAATATTCAACAAGATCTTAACAAACAGAATCCAGCAACACAGCAAACAAATTATACACCGTGACCAAGTGGGCTTTATCCCAGGGTCTCAAGGCTGGTTCAATATACGTAAATCTATAAATGTAATTCAGCACACAAACAAATTAAAAAACGAAGACCATATGATTCTCTCAATTGATGCAGAAAAAGCTTTTGATAATATCCAGCATCCCTTCATGATCAGAACACTTAAGAAAATTGGTATAGAAGGGACATTTCTTAAACTGAAAGAGGCCATCAACAGCAAACCCACAGCCAATATCATACTGAATGGAGTTAAATTGAAATAATTTCCACTCAGATCAGGAACCAGGCAAGGTTGCCCTCTCCACTGCTCTTTAACATTGTAATGGAAGTTTTAGCCATCGCAATTAGGGAAGAAAAGGCAATCAAGGGTATCTATATAGAGTCAGAAGAGATCAAACTTTCACTCTTCACAGATGATATGATTATATACCTTGGAAACACCAGGGATTCTACTACAAAACTTTTAGAAGTGATCAAGGAATACAGAAGTGTCTCAAGTTACAAAACCAAAACTCATAAATCTGTAGCCTTTATATATACCAACAATAGCCAAGCTGAAAAAACAGTCAAGGACTCTATTCCATTCACAGTAGTGCCAAACAAGATGAAGTATTTGGGAGTTTACCTAACAAAGGATGTGAAAGATCTCTATAAAGAGAACTACAAAACTTTTAAAAAAGAAATAGCTGAAAATCTTTACAAATGGAAAGATATGCCATGCTTATGGCTGGGAAGAATCAACATTATTAAAATGTCCATACTACCCAATGCAATATACAATTTTAATGCAATCCCTATTAAAGCTCCATTGTCATACTTTAAAGATCTTGAAAAAATAATATATTTTTTATATGGAATCAGAAAAAAAATCCAATAGCCAAGGCATTTCAGAAATAAAAACAAAGCAGGAGGAATTGTGCTACCAGACCTCAGACTATACTACAAATTGATAGTGATCAAAACAGCATGGTACTGGCACAAAGACAGAAAAGTAGATGTATGGAACAGAATAGAGAACCAAGATATGAATCCAGCTACCTACCATTATTTGATCTTTGACAAGCCAATTAAAAACATTCAGTTGGGAAAAGATTCCCTATTTAACAAATGGTGCTGGGTGAACTGGCTTCTGAACTGTAGAAGACTGAAACTAGACCCTCCCCTTTCACCATTAACTAAGATAGACTCTCACTGGATTAAAGATTTTAACTTAAGACATGAAACTATAAAAATAGTAGAAGAAAGTGCAGGGCAAACTCTTGAAGCAATCGGCCTGAGTGAATATTTTATGAGGCAGACTCCCCTGGCAATTCAAGCAGCATCAAAAATACACTCCTGGGACCTGATCAAACTAAAAAACTTCTGCACAGCTAAGAGCACAGTAAGTAAAACAAGCAGACAGCCCCCAGAATGGAAGAAAATATTTGCTGGTTATGCCTCCAACAAAGTTTTAATAACCAGAATCCACTGAGAACTCAAATGTATTAGCAAGAAAAGAACAAGTGATCCCATCTCAGAGTGGGCAAGGGACCTGAAGAGAAACTTCTCTGAAGAAGACAGGTGCACAGCCTTCAGACACATGAAAAAATGCTCACCATGCTTAATTATCAGAGACATGCAAATCAAAACTACTTTGAGTTATCATCTAACTCCAGTAAGATTAGCCCACATCACAGAATCCCAAAACCCAAGATGTTGGTGTTGATGTGGAGAAAAAGGAACACTTCTACATTGCTGGTGGGAATGCGAACTAATACCTTCCTTTTGGAAAGATGTTTGGAGAATACTTAGAGGTCTAAAAATAGACCTGCCATTCGATCCTATAATTCCTGTACTAGGTACAGAAGACCAAAAATCACATTATAACAAAGATATTTATACCAGAACGTTCATTGCAGCCCAATTCATAATTGCTAAGTCATGGAAGAAGCCCAAGTGTCCATCGACCCATGAATGGATTAATAAATTGTGGTACATATACCATGGAATATTCTGCAGCCTTAAAGAAAGGTGGAGATTTTACCTCTTTCATGTTTACATGGATGGAGCTGGAACCTATTCTTCTTAGGAAAGTATCTCAAGAATGGAAGAAAAAGTATCCAGTGTACTCAGCCCTTCTATGAAACTAATCTATAGCTTTCATATGATGGCTATAATCCTATTATAGCACAAGAATATGGGGAAAGGGGCAAGAGAGGGGAGGGGATGGGGAAGTTGGGTAGAGGGAGGGTTATTGGTGGGATCACACCTACGAGGCATCTTAAAAGGGTACAAGTGAAACTTACTAAACTAAATGCAGACTATAAATGTCTTAACACAATAACTAAGAAAATGCCATGAAGTCTATGTTAACCAGTTTGATGAAAATATTTCAGATTGGATATGAAACCAGCACATTATACCCCATGATTACATTAATGTACACAGCTATGATTTAATTAAGGAAAAAAGTGTGAAGAAATAGAGATTTTAATACATGTGGGTGCATTGTGAATTTGTCTGATATTTATATAAAATATGTATCAAAATATAAAAACTTCATATTCTGAGCCACTAAGGCACTGGCTCATGGAAAAAAAGTAGCTAAAATTAAAAAAACAAAAAATTAAACAAGGTGTTAATGGAAGCATTGAAATAGTGAATGGCATAAACCAACAATATTCAACATTAAGCAGTAATTTCAGCTTATAACTGTTTTTCAACCTTTTTTAATCACATGGCACATTTCAATCTATAGTTAAACTTTCACAGCATACTTAAATTACATTAATGAAAAGAAAAAAGAAGAATATACTTACTGTGCTTTGAACTTTAGAAAATAATTTAAGTAATGATCTTTAAAAATTTTCAAGGCACACCTAAGATCCCCTCATGGCACACTAGTTGACAGTCACTGGTTTATACCCTCATTACAATACTACCTAGCCATTCAAATGGTGATTGGAGAGTTATAATAATTCCAAAAATATTGTCAACATGTTGCTTAGCTTTTTTTAAAAAAAGGTAGGTATTAGAACAGAGAACATAATGAGGTACTATTAATGTGAAACTGCTTGTATCCTGTACGTGTGATATGAACATGCTCACTGGAAGGACAGCTCAGATTCCTCTGAGTTCTGTAGTCGTACGTGATTTTAAATTTCTTTCAATTCTCTGGATCTTACTGGACCATTAGTCTATTAAAAGTATTTTAAAATAAATATACAAGTGCATTTACACTCTGATATTTTAATCCTGCCTGGTGTTCACAGTGGAAGCAGGAAGGACCTGTCCTGGTGTCCTGAGGTCCCAGCTCTTCACAGTGACTTGCGCAAGTAATAGCTTCCTCAGGACAGTGCTGTGGGCTCAGAGCCTTCTTGTATGATGGAAAATAATGTCAGAGGTGTTAATCTTTTTTCTTTACAATAGCACTTTAATAGAACTTTGGAATTAAGTTTAATAGACTTTGCATATTTGATGATTTTATCGTTTATTGAAATACTTATTATTCCTAAAGGTGGTAAAATGGGAATTTTCTTAAAGTAACTGAATATTGATAATGGCCATTCCTTTTAGAAATCTTTAGCTGAAACATTTCCTGAAGGTCATTTGGATGCTAATTTTTGTCACACAGAACAAAAGGCTGAGATAGAGGGAGTTCAGGGGCACATTGTTTTGGGAACTGATGCATTAAACAAAAATGTTTCTTGACTTAGTGGCTGTTTATGAGCCTGTTTAATGCTTATGAACATTGCAAATCTCCAGAAGAAGAACATATTTTGGAAGGTTTTTCCAATCTATTTGGTTATGCCCACCCCCATTTGGGGGAGCTATTAAGAACCGAAGCCACCGAAAAGTCAGTGTGAGAAGTGCTATGGAGTGATGTGCACAGACCTTGGAGCTGTTTTCTTGAACAGGTCTCTGAAGACTCGCATGCATCTGAGCTGCTCAGTCTTGACACTGCTGTATGTTGGGACCAGGGATTTCTCTGTGGTAGGTGCCATTCAGTGATGTCCCTGTCTTCTACCCACTGGCCACCAGAAGCATATTCCCAGTTTGATGGCCAAAAATGTGTCCAGACTGTCAGAAGTCAAATATCAGAGGTCAGGGGTCTCCAAGCCCTTTGGGCTAGTCAATAGTTACTCAGCAGAGCTAGCAAGTTCCACTGTATCAGAATGATAAAGGGGAAGCAGAAAATGAAGCAGCCAGATTCCAATGTGGCAAAAAACGTACAGTTTGTTTGAAAGCAAAGCAGAGATAAGCATAGACTTTTCCAGAGAGAATAGAAAAGGGTCTCCCTGAGGAGGGAGAAGAACCCCCTACACAATGCCCATCCATCAGCACACACGTTTCACCTTCACTCCTCCTACAGTTATCTGGAAGAATCCTCACGGGCTCCATCAGGAGGGAGAGCAACCCCTGACACAATGCCGGTCCATCAGCACATGCGTTTAAACCTCACTTCTCCTACAATTATCTGTAAAAATATTCACAGGCTCCCTCAGGCTTTCAGGTGTATCGTCCTGTCCCACCAGTGGTGGATCACCCCGGCTGCTACAAATCCAATTCCCCTTCTTCTGTAGTAATAATCAGTGCTATTTTGCTGATGACTATACAGGGTGCCTGTTAGTCTTGTGAGGTGGGGGCAGTTGCAGTGTGCGTTGTTCTATGCCTGGGATCATCACTCCACGTGGTGTCACCAGGTGTATTTCCTGGGAACAGAACATACTTGGCTAACTAAGTCACAACCAGCCGAAATGCCTTGTCTCTCTCCAGGCCCTCTTCAGTTTTCTTATCTAGGAGGCACATCTCTCCCTCTTTCCCATGGTCCCTTTAACCTCTGTTCATTTTGTGCCTTAGGGAGCAAAATAATTCTCTGCTGAGAGCCACCAGGGCCAGAGGTTGGTTCAATCTGGGCCCACACGTGGAAGGAGCTGAAGGTGGCTGAAAGGTCTCAGACACGTTGGGAGAAATGTGTCCCAGTCTGCATTCTTCCCTGTGCTCCTATAAGGCCAAATGACTTCTATCTTTGATGCCGTTCTCTACCCAGGTGGGTCAGCCTGGATGAGATCATGGTCTACTCGAAGTCCTTTGAACCACAGAGTCAGGCTGGGCGTGGTGGCTCATGCCTGTAATTCCAGCACTGGGGAAGACCAAAGTGCTTGAGCTCAGGTGATTGAGAACAGCCTGAGTAAGAGTAAGATGCTGTCTTTACTAAAAAAAAAAAAAAAGAAAGAAAGAAAGAAAAATAGAAAAAAACTAGCCAGGTGTGGTGGCAGGCATCCGTAGCCCCAGCTACTCAGGAGGCTGAGGCAAAAAGATTGCTCAAGGCAAGGAATTTGAGGTTGCTGTGAGCAAGGATGGCACCTCACTACCCAGGGAGACTGAGTAAGACTCTGTCTCAAAAAATAAATAAACAACAACAAAAACCACAGAAGTTAAGCCACAAAGTCAGACTCAAGAGACAGAAAAAGATTGATGACTAGAAGGGAATCACCCTAAAATGCAGTGCCGGTTTAAACTCTAAGGAAGTTAATGTCACATGGTGTTTCCTCTGGGTTGGCCTTGGCGGCCCAAGAACCCTGTTCCTGAAGTAAGATTCTCCTTTTAGTGATGACAGGAGATGGACAGTTGTTGCCATCATGTTTGTTCCAATAAATACAGTTTTGAATTTTGAAAACAATGGGAACTCATAAGAATGAATTTTCAAAGGGTAGAAAAGAGGAATGACCTCCAGCACCCTAACAACAGAAGAGTATTTCTGGGAACGTGTGAGTGATTTACAACTCACTCTCATTAATCAAATAAGATACATTTGTGTTCAGAATTAGATAAAATGAATTATTTTTTTCTGACATAACAGAAAACCATAAAGAGTTCCTGGCCATGGGCAAAGACTCTCTATGACATGGGAAGAGAGAGAAAAAAAAATCCCAGCAGAGGAGACTTTATCAGAAACTCCAGGGAAGTGTGTGATTTTGAATAAGAGATAGGAAAGAAAAAAATGCTTTAAGTTCGACTTCCCAAGTAGAGCAGGCACCCTTTCCTTTATTCCTCCTGCTAAGCACAGCAAACATGAGAAAATGGCATAGCAGGGAGCAGACGGACCAGCTGGGGCACCAGACCAACAGCACAGCAGTGGGCACCCCAGGTTTTCTATATCCTGGTGGAGACAACAACCCAGAGACCCCGATGAGGACAGACAAAAATGAAAACCAATCTGTCTCTAGCTAGAGAACCAGAAAAAAGGCAGCCTCACAAGACAGAAAATGCTTGGACCGTATGAGCTCGGCTCCAGCCACACACCGTTGGCAAACGGGGGCCCGCCACAGCCACACCAGCAAAAGTGTATGGTCACCTGGACCTCTACCTTCAAGAGGCGCTCTTTTCTTCAGCTCCTGTCTTAGTTTGTTGAGTGTTGCCATAGCAGAATGCCGGAGACTGGGAAATCTTTATAGAGAGAAGAGATTCCTTTAGCTTCTGGCTTTGCAGGCTGGGAATTTCAAGTGCCTGGCCTTCTCTTCTGGCGGGGGCTGTCACGCTAAGTCAAACATTGCTCAGAAGGCCAAAGGGGATGCAGACATATGCAAAGAGGGAAATGGGAATTTTAGGAGGAGCTCCTTTCACCACAACCTGCTCCCTGGGAACTAGCCCATTCCTGCGAGAACTCATCCAGGCTTCTGGGGTTATGGCACCAAGGCATTCATGAGGAACCCTATGACCTACACATCTCCTATGGGGCCCACACTGCTGCCTTGGGGATCAGGTTCCATGACGTTTGGTGTGGACAGCCTTAAACTGTACCCTCTTCTTACACATCCATCTCTGCTGATGCCACTCAGCTGTGGTAGGCAGGATAAAGGCAGGTCAGGGACAGGAGGACCATCTACACACACACACACACAGTGGTGGCACTCATTGTGGACATGCATTTTTAAAAACTTCTTCGCAAAGCAAAATGCAAAAAAAAAAAAAAATACCCCTGTGTTGTTTCCATGCTGATTCTCTGAAGAGGGGGCATGGCCTCGGACCACCCGACTGGTCCACACTGCCTGGCTTTAGAGCTCTGGTTGCCCAGCTGTCTGTGGAAAGTCCTCAGCTTACCTCCTACTTCCATGTCTTTCTTTATAAATAGGTGTAATAAGACACCTGTGGAGATTACTTGTGTGGTATTTCAAAACTGACCATGAAGTAGAGGGGGGCTGCTGCCCTGCTCACATTTACAATTCTAATATTGTGCATTCAGTCCACTTGTTTCACCGAAAAAGCTACAAATCCCCTTCTCTGAAGACAAACTGACTTGCTTCTCAGGAGGGGTCTGAAATGCTCCCTGCCATTAACATGCTTCATTATTTGGCAAACGTTTCTTTCTGAGCCCCCAATAAATACCTCTATCCCGGGGGAGACAACAACCCAGAAAGCCCAATGAGGACAAAAACAAAAACCAAACTGTCTCTAGCTAGAGAACCAGAAAAAGGGCAGCCTCACAAGACAGAAAATGTCTGTTTTTTTTTTAAAGAAAATGCAGATACTGTGTATATATATATATATATATATATATATATATATATATATATATCTGGAACTTAAAGCATAAACAGAAATTCAGTATTGAAGAAATCAACTTTATGATATGTCCCATACACACATTGCAATTGCATTTTCTCAGCGTTCACTTGGCTTTTCACAGGTATTTATTCTTCCACATAATGTCAGTGAAAGTGTTTTCAGTTTCTCAAGAACTCTAACTAGGAGTTTTTATTAGTATTATATTATGTTAGAATAATTTGATGAGAAGTAACATTTTTTATAACATTAAGTGAAAGCTCAGGACTTGAAGCAGCCTTGTGTCTGAGGGAGCTGTGTACCAGCCTGGTGTATCTCAGGTAGGCAGAAATTCTTTCTCTAGATGTGCAAGTACACAGCAGAAAATCTGTGGACCCTTCTTTCAGTGGAGACTCTGAGAGAGCTTATGGAAACATAAAACTACAAAGATTTCCAGAATTTGCATATCTTCTCCCTGCCTAAGAAGCTCTCAGCTGGGATGCCCTCCCCAGGCCAGAGGGAGCACTCGTCCTTCCCCCAGGATTCAAAGCCAGGACACCACTCCTCATACACACTGTGCACACACAGGCAGTGCATGGCAGATGCCACGTGGCACACAGCACACATGCACACCATGCACTGGCAGATGGTGCACATGAACGTAGACACACAGGCCACATGCACACAGTGAACATGCACATGTGTACACTTACACACAGTGCATACATGCACATACAGCACACACGTGCATGCTGCACACAAAGTGCACACATACACACAGCACACACAGTGCATACATGCACACCCTGCACACACACGTACACACAGCAAATGTGCACACACACGTGCACACACAGCACATATGCACACACAGCACACAGCACCCAGCACACACAGCATATATGCACACACAGCACACACAACACACATGCACACACAACGTACACAGCACACAACAGCCATGCACACATATGCACACACACACAGAGCGCAGAGCACACAGGACACACAGCACATAGCACACAGAGCACATAGCACACACAGTACACATGCACACATAGTACACGTGCACACAGTGCACATGCACTCACAGCACACAGAGCACAGAGCACATACAGCACACACAGAACACACGTGCACACACAGCACATGTGTGCACTGTAGTCGACCTCAGACCTTAACTGATCAGGGACACAGAGGAAAAACTGCACACAAATGAATGCTGAAAGGAAGACTGGTGCTCGCTCGGGCACTCAGTGACAACCCACGTTTATTGGGTGTTTTTATACACACTGATCAAATAAAAGTATAGAAATAGAAAAAGGAATGAATAATGATGAAACAGCAGAAGCTACCATGAAAATTCTTTGTTCAGCACAGATGCTGCTGGATACATATATAGTTAATCTAAATTGAACACGCTTTCTCAACATTTTGCTGCAGGCTTAACCACAACGATGTCTGGTTGTCTGTTCTGTCCAATAAGTTCCTCAAAACTTGAAGCATAGCCATAAATAAAAAGGGAAAAGGACAGAGATTCCTGGCGGCTGGGCACGGTGAGACTGGGGAGAGAGGACTTCAGGCATCTCTGGCAGGTGGGATCTACCCAGGAACTTCCCCTTGGGGACACAGGGAGACAGCGTGAGGCTTCTGGACACCCTGAGGAAGGCAAAAGTGGCAGA
>CAUYRH010042672.1:0-10059 GCA_963574655.1 Perodicticus potto | reverse complement strand
ATAAAAATCTTTAAGGAAAATGTTGAAATTAAAAACAAAACAACAATAACAAAAAAAAAAAAAAAAACACAAGACAAAACAAAACCAAAAACAAAGCAGTATATATATCTTTCTGATATTGTCTGGGCAAGAGGTGATCTTCTGGGTTATGATATGTTAATCACAATGTTGATACAGCTGTACAAAATGAAGACCAGAGGCCTCTAATGATTTCTCAAATCCCACAGAGTGGAGAGGTTAAATCCTCCTCAGCCTGCTTAGAAGGCACTTTAAATTGCTAACTTGGGCTAAGCAGAAGTTTTCCCAGGAAAGCGCTTGTGGCTGGGATCACTTCTTAAGTGGTTATCCACGTACCCAGAGTGCCAAAACCAGTCTCACCCTATGCCCCTGAGGGCTAAGGCTGCAAGGCATCTCAGTCCCCACCTTTAGGCTCCTCAGTCACTAGATTACTTGCTCCTACCCCATGCTTGTTCTGCGACCCTGAGGGTGGAGTTTGCCAGGGCAGTTCTCCCACATTGGCTCCACACAGCCCACAGCCAAACACTGGTAGCTCCGTCTGGTTCGGTGGCCCAGTCTGGGGCCCCAGACAACACTCAAAGGCCTCTGCACTCTTGCCTAAGTTCTCCCAAGGCAGTTCAACCGAGTGCAAAGTCCAAAAAAAACACAAACAGCTCACAGGTAAGGCCATTCCAGCTTGCAATCTCACTGCTGCTACACCCACAGCTGCCAGCAGGATTAGACCAAATGAACACACGCAACCACTTGCCCAATCTCCACCACTTTTGCCTTCCTCGGGGGGTCCAGAAGTCTCACGCTGTCCCCCTGCATCCCAAAAGGGATGTTTCTAGGCAGATCCCGCCAGCCAGAGATGCCTAAAGTCTTCTCTCCCCAGTCTCACCAGGCCCAGTTGCAAGGAAGCTGTTATTCAGCCATCATCTTGCTCCGCCATCAATCTAGTCTTATCTTTATAATGCTAATATTGTAGGACTGCTAACTTCCAGATGTGAGTGCCATAACATCATCTTGCTTATATTAGGGCATTGTCAGTGGGTTTTCATGTCAGGACTCAAAAATGAAGGTACCCACCGATTCACGGACTCTAAATTCCAGGCCAAATAGAACACCTGTCTCTCCTCATTTACTAGAAACTCAAAGAGGAATCAAGGAAAAGGAAGAATTTGGATAAAGGAAAACCCAAGAAAACACCTTTGGTAAAACTCCCTTGAGAAGGCTCAATCTAGATTCAGATGATTTCTGGGTCTTATTCTGGACTCCTTATGGGATTCTTTCTTGGAGTTTTGTCTGTCCTCTTTTGTCTTCACATGGAATGTTTAGGCCCACCTAAACAGAATATCAGTAATGAGTCAGAACAACGTATAACTGCCAGTATAACTTACAGAAATAAATGTAGAAGGGATCACTTACATACATCATCATATAATTACCTCACTAATATCCCTCTCCTCACTTTCTCCAATATAATACCTGATGTAAAAACTATGTCTAAATAATATTACAAATACTTTCTGTTCAAACAGATCCCAGTTGGATCCGAAGGCCTCTAGATTTCTCAGGCCAATTCCAAGACTAAAGCAACCTACCTCAGATAGTCCAAATCCCATGTGTCTCCAACATAACAATATAAAGCTTCTGTATGACCTATAAGCTGCCCTTCTTCAGAAATAAATGACATAAACTCCATATCTTTGGGACACTGGGATGGCCTGGTGTTTGATTATTGCCTACTTTTTGAGTTCCCAAGATGTTTTTGCTCATTAAGCAGTACTCCAATTAATGTGTAGTCAAAAGGAACCAGCTAGATGAGAGCAAACTTAAATTCCACAGAACTCGCACCTAATCCAAAGATGCCCTTCACAAGGGTTCCTCAATAGCCCAGACGGCAGCAAACACTCAGGAGTCATCGTAGGAATAAGTTTGCAGGGCACCAGGCAAAATAGCCTCCCAGGCCTCAGTGGTGTCAAAATGCAGATGTCTTCCAAGGCCTTTATCTCCTAATCTGAGAATAATTCTGCATGTGTATGTGTAAATATGCATATTTTTTTAACTTACATATGTAGAAAAATTTATTAAGTTGTGTTAGATATTTATTATATTCCCTTGCCCTACATAAAATAGCTCCTATTCACATAAACAGTCCCTAGGGATATCCTGCCTCTCCCCATTCTCAGTTCATGTGACCACTCACCCCTGACTCTGGATCTCCATGTGTCTCAGGCCCTGCACATCTGACGGCCATAGTGATTTAACTCAGGAATGAGCATACAACCCGAACTACAAGTCCAAAGAAACTCAATTCCAAGGATACTGTGTATTTAATTACCATTTTAGGAAATAGAAAGGAGGAAAGGGTGGAGGAAAGTGTGGCTAGTTGGTTTGCCTGAAATGAAGCTGATGCATAGGAAAGAAAAAAAGAAATCTGACAGGTAAAAGAGAAACTGGATGACTTCTTTTAGCCTCAAATACAGGAATACAAGAAGCCTGGCCTACCCCTGAAATTTTCAGTTATGTGAGTCAATAAACTCCTTTTGCTCTTTAAGCCAGATCATAGGAATGCAACAGAGCCCTCGTGTAATTTTATTAAATGTTTTTATCTGTATTCAAGTCATATTTTTCAGGTGAAACATAGTGCAAGCTTTTCAAAGAAAGATAATTTTATTAATGAGTATCCCACAAATAGGTACACAGTGCACGTATCATCATAAGCACAGGTAATTTATCTTTCTTCCCAAGGGAAAAAAAAGAGAGTAATAATATCAGTTCAAGAATTGGATTTTTTTATATCTTACATTCAACCAAAAAGGCTTTAGAACATATCTGAAAATTTCAAAATAGCATAAAAGTTTTTGGATATCCAAGCCAAAAAATTATCTCTCTGATAATAACAAGGTCTTTCTGAATGTCTACCAAAAAAAAAAAAAAAAAAATTCAAAGACTGTACATTAAACAGTAACAGCCTTACCCAAAACATGTCAGACCTCCACAATGCCTGTTTTGCTCTATGATAAGTCCTACCTGTTGGCATTCTAAAAGGAATGAGAATGTGACAAATGCAATCCCTTCCATTCTAAAAAGCAAAATAATAATTTTGTGTCAAGAAAAATGATCATTCTCCTTCTTTGTGTACTCTCCAAATTCAGCACAGAATATGTAGCAAGTGAAAAAAAAAAAGTATTTAGAAGAGCTCGTTTTTATGCACTACAGATTCTAACCTTCTCTCCAAGAGCCAAGGTTGAAGTGTCCCATGCCAAATTAAATCTAAGATGTATGCAGTAATGAAAAGGGTAGCATTCCATGAAAAATTCCACTTTTCAGTTAAAGTAGCTAGGGTTTATTAAATATGCAAAAAATTACAATGTCAATATAACTTTGCAAATTAGTGCTTAAATGTTTAAGCACTACACTGTAAAGAATGAATCAACTGAAGACTTTCACAGCTTGTTACCTGTATCTTTTTCGCAAAGAACCTGCACTAATAAATAGGCCATACACTTCCCAAAGATAAGGGGTTTTGTTCATATTCCAGTGAGCAGTTTACTGAATATATTTGAACAAATTGTCTTTGTTCAATGACCCTGACTAATTCTCCTGCTAGTTGTATCCGTGTTACAAACCTTGGTACCCTGTGATTCAGAAGCTTCGTATTTCTGAGCTGGTATATCCTCTCCGTGCAGCTGATCATTGAGCACAGGATGTTTTGTATTAGAACAACATGCATCTTATTTTCAAAAACTGAAATTTGCAAGAGCTTTCGGAAGCTGAAGGCGATAATGCAAAAGATTTGAAATAAGCATGTATTTAAATACGGTGCCAATGACCGGTTTCTTTTCTCTTTAAATAGCTTTTACTCTTTCTTATGAAAAAGGTAATAAAGTTTCAATAGGAAAAAGTAGAAAAATATAAAAAATAAAAATCACTTTTAATTTCTATGTCTAAAGAAATTAAAATTCTACAAACAGAATTCTTTCAAGAATGTTAAAATCTAGGGTAAAGGGAATCCTTCCAGGCTTTTTAATATGGAAGTAAATAAGTAGATAAAATTTTTTCCAAAATTGAGATTATGCGCTAAATATTATATTGTATTCTTTGGAGGGGGGGATGCTTTTGTTTTCATATCAGACAAGTAATGTGCCAACACAGTAGCTAGGTTTGAGGTGGGCACATCTCATACATGAGTGTGAAAACGCAATCATCAAGATTAATTTCTTTGTTTTTTGATATGTAGCATAAACATTTCCTTACATCATTGATTATTAACTATGATCACTAACAAATGATAATATACTGACTTCTTCATTTTAAAATTTATTTTTTATGACGGACCTGATGTCTGCCAGGCGCTATACTAATTTTCTCTATACAGCCCCAGATGGACCCTCATGGAGAGACAGACACTAAACTGTGAATTACATACGTGAATACTCTAAGAGCTATTTTTTAAGAGGCACACAAGGTCCTATGAGAACAAATAACAAAGATGTCCAGCCTAATCTGGCAAATCTGGAAAGGCTTCCCTGCAGAAGCCCAGCTAGAGATGGTGATGAGGGGAGGGAAAGGAGTTCATGCCAAGAGAAGAGAGGAAAGAAAGCAAACAAGCCCAGATGTGTGGAGTCCCTGAACACTGAAAAATATCTAGAGTGTCTGAGGGACAGAAAGGTCCACGTAGTGGAAAAGCACAATGCCGGACAGCGGTGGGAGTGTGGCCGGAGAGGCTAACCGAGCAGTCAGGGGCACTTTCTCAAGGTCCTTCAAGACAAATTAAGGATGGTGAATTTTATCCCAAAAGCAGTGAGAAACTAAATGAAAGGATTTATGCTGGGGTATAATATGATCACATTTGCATTCTAAAAAGACTTCTTTGGCTGCGAGGCAGATAATGAATTATAGGAGGACCCAGGGGAAGCTGAGAGAGTAAGAGAGCAATCGTAATAATTCAGGCTGGAGTTACAGGTTAGAACCAAAACAGACAAGTGGAAACCAGTGAAACCAACATATCCAAAATGTATTTCAGAAGCAGAATGGACAGGATACGGTGATGGATTCAGTGTGGGAGGTACGTGAAGAGGCTGATGTTGGGATAATTCATGTTTTTAGCATGCAAAACTGAACAACTGAGGCCTCCAAATGGAAGACAAATCTTAGAAAAGAGACATTAAAATATAACATCAAAATATATTTTCCAGGGAGTGATTCATCTACAAACTTTATTTTCCTTTTACTGACTGAATTTTTTAAAAGTGAATGTTTTATTAATGTTAAAATTTTTTATATAAATAAATACTACAGCATAATTTTAAAATGTATCAATATTCTTAAATCATACTATATGTTGGAATAACCCTTCTATCATCTCCCTTTTCCATTAGTTTTTAATTTTATTTTTTCTTTAACGGGAGTGAGAATGAATGATTGATAAGCCATGTCTGTCATTAAAGGCTTACAAAACTTATGGGAAATTTAATGTTAATTTGGCCATAAATATTGATTTCTACTGTACCAAAATTTCACTAGAAGACTAAGAAGTATACCACTGGGAAAAAAAATTAAAGGAGCTTGCCCTCAAGTCGTTTATAGTCTAGTTGGAAAGACAATGTAATAAAGAAAACTTCTTAATGGCAACATTATTTGAATATAACTTATTAAAGCTCAGCTGGCATGGTACCCAAATAAATGTGAATGAAAACTGTAGGTAGGTCACTTGACTTGGTTTCTTTCAACACTGAACCCCTCTTCCCTGACCCCAGACTTTGTCTCTGCTGTGTCTCTGCTCTATCGATCCAGTTGCCTAAACCAGAAACATGAAGTCTTCCTAATGTGCCCACAATCAGCTGTCCATGACTTTCTATTCATTCCAGCTCTAAAATCTTTTAAATCTACAACTTTCTCTCTAACCCCACTGCTACTTCTTAATTTGGGGCACACTGTGTCTTGCCAAGAAGACTGAATTACCATTCAGGCTAACACTCTTCTATTTTTTTTATAAATTGACAATTTATAATTGTATAAATTTAAGGGGTACAAAGTAATGTTAGAACTTATGAATACAATATGGAATAATTAAATCAAGATAGTTAGCATAGCCATCATTTTTCATGGTAAGAACATTTGCAAGTATACAAATGCTGTACAATAGGTCTCAGAAAAAGAAAAAAATTCTTCCTGTGTAAGATTTTATGCCCTTTGACCATCATTTCACCCTTCCTCACATCCCCAGCCATTGTGAACCACCATTCTATCTCTGCTTCTTTAAGTTCAATTATGTCCGAGAGTCCTAAGTTTAAGGTATATGTATGTAAGTTCAATTGTTTTAGATTCCACCTGTAAGTGAGAATATGTGCCATTTGTTTTTCTGGATCGACTTATTCATTCAGCATAAATTTCATTCTTATGAATACACAATAGTTGTACTTATTTATGGGGTACATGTAATATTTTGATACAAATATACAATGTGTAATGATCAAATTAGGATGCATCATAAATTCCTCTATTAGTAATTTTTGTGCCATAAAAAGAAAGATAAATCATGAATAATGTTTTTAAGATCATTTGATTTCAAAGTTCTCTGTGTATTTTCCAAATTTTTAACCATGGAAGATAGCTGTCCAGAAAATATCAGCCACATAATGTGGAAAAATACATTCTATGGCTGGATACTTTCTGAACAGCCCTCATAGTCCCTTCCTTCCACTCCATATAAATACCAAAAAGCATTGGAATCAAAAGAAAATTAGAGAAGGTTAAGTAATATATATAGCTTCTTCACTCTCAAAACATTTTATTACAATGATGTTTGCCTTTTCACCTTCCCAATAAATTACATACAAATTATTCCATATTCTACCTGGTAGAAAAAGAAAGTGAATAGTAATTAATTAATTAAACCACATGTTCATATTTTGATATAAAGCATGATCCCAAAACGCTATTTTTAAATTCTCTATGACCTTAATTATCCATCTCCCGCATAACCTGTATTTCACGATTAATTGAAAGTTAAACATCTACTATTTGGCACTGGAGTGTATAAATGTTGGCAACACATAGGTCTGGAACCTTCTGTCTGGGCTAATCTGAGCCATTCATTATTCTGACTCACATCGAGTTTAATTTTTCAGTTACAACACAAACAATCCACTTTCAGGGAAATCTTTGCTTCTCTTGATAGAAGGAAATGGTCTGCTAAAAACCTCACAGAGGGGAAGAAAAGATTGAGAAAAAGAAAGACCATTACATTTTTATCAGAAGAGAAAAATCCAAAATATCCTAACCAAAATTCTCTCTCCTCCCCAGACAGAGTATGTACATGGTTATCAGTAACTTACCCCCAACTACTGAAATAATAAGGGAGAATTATGAGAAAGGGAATCGGTGATCAGAATATTTGATCGGATATGGGAAGGAGAAATAGATGAGAAACAAAGAAAAAATGTGGCTATTGGATGTTTCGAAAACATCCAGGATATGTTCATACAGAAAGCAGAAAGCCTGGCTTGGCACCCATAGCACAGTGGTTAAGGCAGCAGCCACATACCGTGGGGCTAGCAGGTTCAAACTTGGCCTAGGCCTACAAAACAACAATGACAACTGCAACAAAAAATAGATGGGCATTGTGGTGGGCGCCTGTAGTCCCAGCCACTTGGGAGGCAGAGGCAAGAGAATGGCTTAAGTCCAAGAATGTGAGGTTGCTGTGAGCTGTGATGCCACAGTACACTACCAAGGATGACATAGTGAGACTCTATCTCAAAAAAGAAAGAAAGAAAAGCAAAGAAAAAGAAAACAGAAAGCCGAGGAGGGTGGAGCAAGATGGCAGCCAAGTAACAGCTTCCTTGCGGCTGGGCACAGTGAGACTGTGGAGAGAGGACTTCAGGCATCTCTGGCAAGCGGGATCTGCCCAGGAACTTCCCCTTGGGGACACAGGGAGACAGTGTGAGGCTTCTGGACACCCTGAGGAAGGCAAAAGCAGCGGAGACTGGGCAAGTGTTTGTGTCTGTTCGTTAGGTCTGATCCTGTTGGCGGCTGTGGGTGGGGCAACAGTGGGACTGCAGGATGGAAAGGCCTTGCCTGTAAGCTGTTTGGGTTTCTTTTAGACTTGGCACTCGGTTGAACTGCCTTGGGAGAACTTGGGCAGGAGTGTGGGGGCTATTGAGTGTTGTCTGGGGCCCCAGACTGGGCCACCGAGCCAGACGGAGCTGTCAGTATTTGGTGGCGGGCTGTGTGGAGCCATTGTGGGAGAAGTGCACTGGCAAGCTCCACCCTCAGGGTCTCAGAACAGGCATCGGGTGGGAGCAAGTAATCTAGTGACTGAGCAGCCTAAAGGCGGGGACTGAGAAGCCTCGCAGCCCTAGCCCTCAGGGGCATAGGGCGAGACAGGTTTTGGAACACTGGGTAAGTGGATAGCCACTCAAGGAGTGATCCCAGCCACAGCGCTTTCCTGAGAAAGCTTCTGCTTAGCCCAAGTTAGCAATTTAAAGTGTCTCCTAAACAGGCTAAGGAGGATTTAAGCTCTCCACCCTGCAGGGTTTGAGAAATCATAAGAAACACAGGGTCACTCCCAACAAAGACCCACTAACAACAGAGTGATTCTGCCAGGGTCTGATCTGGGAGAGACACCTCCCCATCTCTGAGAACGGTCATAGGCAACAGTGAAAAATAATCATGAGGCAGAATCAACAGAAAAACTCTGGCAATATGAATAACCAGAGTAGATCAACTCCCCCAAGGAATGACAAAGTAGATGAAGCACAAGATCCCTTGCATAACCAAATGGCTGAGGTGTCAGAAGTTGAATTCAGAGTCTGGATAGCAACTAAGATCAGTGCAATGGAGGAAAAGATGGAATTAGAATTTCAAGCAGTAATCCAAAAGATGACCCAAAAGATGTCTCAAGAACTGAACAAGTTCAAAGAGAAAATGACCAAAGATATTGAATCATTGAGACAAGAAGTTGTAGCCCTCAAAGATCTGAGAAATACAGTAGAATCCCTCAGTAGCAGAATGGAGCAAACAGAAGAAAGGATTTCTGAAACTGAAGACAGAGACTTCGAATGCCCCCAAATGCTCAAAGAGGTAGAGAAATGGAAGGCAAAAAAGGATCATTCTCTCAGACAGCTCTGGGATAACTCGAAGAAAACCAATATTCGCCTTATAGGGATACCTGAAAATGATGAAGTGACATCACAGGGGACAGAGTCTCTTCTTTATGAGATTATGGAAGAGAACTTTCCAGACATGCCAAGAGATCCTGAAATTCAGATAGCAGACAGTTTCAGGACCCCAGCATGACCCAAACCAAATAAGACATCCTCCAGGCACATCATAATTAAGTTCACGAAAGTTAATATGAAAGAGGAAATTCTGAAAGCAGCCAGATGTAAGACATCCATTACCTACAAGGGGAAGAATATTAGAATAACTGCAGATCTCTCTGATCAAACCCTTCAAGCTACAAGAGAATGGTCATCAACTTTTAACCTCCTAAAACAAAAGAACTTTCAACCCAAAATCCTGTATCCAGCTAAACTGAGTTTCATTTACAATGGAGAAATTAAATACTTCAACAACATCCACATGCTGAAGAAATTTGCTATGACTAAGCCAGCTCTCCAGGACATTCTCAGACCTATCCTCCACAATGACCAGCACAAACCTCCACCACAAAAGTAAACTCACCCAGAAACTATTTATCAAATTTCATCTTCCACCCTGATAAAAGGACTTAAAATGTCCACTGGACTTTCTAAAGATTTATCATTACTTTCAATTATGTGAATGGTTTAAATTGTCCTCTAAAGAGGTATACGTTGGCTGACTGGATACAAAAACTAAGGCCAGATATCTGCTGGATACAAGAATCCCACCTTAGCCTAAAAGATAACCTTAGACTCAAGGTGAAGGGATGGTCATCTATATTCCAGGCAAATGGAAAACAGAAAAAAGCAGGTGTTGCAATCTTATTTGCAGATACAATAGGCTTTAAACCAACCAAAGTAAAGAAGGCTAAAGATGGACATTTCATATTTTTTAAGGGTACCACTCAAT